>JAVQKG010038120.1:0-13685 GCA_036025885.1 Hypseleotris bucephala
ACTCCTGTATATTTTATGTTAAGAGAAAGTGAGAAGATTTTTATTCAGGTGTTTTTCTGCTATTTGTTGTTACATCATTTTATTTAGAAATAAATTCATGGAAAACATTTTGTCTGTCTGATTTCAGGATTTCACTATGGACTTTATACTTTAACATAATAATAGTAGTAATATTTGAAGTAACAATACTCACTTCTGGCTTTTGGGAACAACCAGGAAGAAAAGACCAAACAATGACTACTGATTGCTGATTACACAATATCGTAATGCAAAAGATAAACACTTGCAGTGGTTGCGTGTTACATTATGAGAATACCCACATTATTAGGCACACCTAGGTCTTCTAAATGCAAAGATGGCCAACCAACTAGTCACACAGGAGCAAATAAATCCTGAGACATGGCAAACCTACAGATGATCAAACTTAGCATGACAGCATGAAAGAAAATAGTGGTTTTAATTGACATTGAAAGTAGTTCTGAGATTTCACACAATCTTCTCCAGAGTTTATAAAGGAAGGCACCAAAAAGAAGAAATCCAACACACAAATGTTTTGAGGTAAAGAAAAATATCTTGTTGACGACAAAGAGGAAAGGTTAAGATGACAGAAAGGCATCACTAACTCAGATATCTAACATCATTGAATACAACAACTTGACGTAAATCCGAAAAGTACACTTGGTGCCCCTTAAAAAATCAGGTACAAGATCTACATTAAAAAATGCCAGTGAATGTTCAGTGCACAACATTATGTAAATGAATGCCAATCTTCTACCATGAAAATAATTGCAACAACATGAACTTGAACAAAATGGTCAGCTGCAGTTCAAAGTTAATATAGCAAAAGCCTTTCTGATTACTATAGAAACAATGCAGTGATTTAGTCACCTCAGTGTGGGCACATCTATGAGTGGGACAGATCTAAAGCTGACTACTGATTTTCATATTTACTGTTGTTTTGAATTGATTTGAGAAGTCATAGAGAGTCTAAATATTATCCACTAGTCATAACATCTGTAATCTATGAGTGTACTAGCTTCATCATGTTGAAAAGCAGTTTAATCATTATGGTACACACTCTTACTAATTGTATGTTAGCCTGTGAAAAATGATTAGCAAAGCATTATATTTGTTTTGAGGAGCGCAATCATGTTCACAGCTTAATTTTAGCAAAAAATTGATGATTCAACATTTCCACACTCATGAACTAAATATATTCTAGAGACGTCACGACTTCTAAACTAAAAATGTAGTCACCTATAACATTTCAGTTCAGCGCAGTGAGGTCAAAGACTGATGGACTCTTTATAAAGCTTATTTTAGTTTCAAAAACACACTTCAACTGCAGATCATTAAGTTAATTTCAGTTTTCTCTAAATGGCAAAGCATTCACCAAACCAGAAAGCATAGACCTAAAATATCCTGAGACCAAAAGAGATTTTTTCATTACTTACCAGCCACAGCCTCTTCATCCTTGCCTGTCTTCATCTTTTAGCCTTTACTGGAAACTAAAAAGAGCACAAAAGGGATACAGGAGATGGGAAAAAGAGAAAAGGAATGCTTTAATCACTTTGGAGGAAGCTAGCTGTCTCCCACACACATTTCTGAGCACACTAGTCATACGCCAAATAACACCCTCTTGAGATAGCTTACAAGGTCAAGCTGGAAAAACATCCGAAAACAAACGACCAAAAAGCCATGCCTGGACATAGAGTAGAAATGTAAGCAGAATGAATAAAAGAGGTACAGATGACATAAAGAGCAAAGGAGAGAATGAAATACATCAGCAAAGAGGCTTGGCTGACTCATCATAACCACACTTCCTCCAACGCACACATACTGCAAGCGACTAAATGGCCTTTTAGCGAGTAGTGCACCATCAAAAGACGCTCCCTTCTTTGTTTCAAATTTCCAATGGGTCCTCCTTTTCAGACTTCAAACAGCCCAGGCTACGTGAATGTGCGGAGCCTGAGAAACTGACCCATAAAAGCATTGTGTCATGAGAATCGACCCAAAAGTAGGCTAAACATAGAACTAACTGCTTCCTCTGCCCCAAAAAGGTCCCCAGTCAGATTTCAAAGCACCACGGATGTTTTAGAAATAAAAAAAATAAAAGACAATGACTTTCTTAACTTTTTTGTAAGCTGACCCTAAATATTATCATAAAATGTATATATATTGCTGCTCTCTATTTAGTAAAATGTATACTGTTGCTTTAAATTTAGCTCTTTTGATCTGTAGCTCCCATGAGAATGCATTCCTTTTCGAATTTCCCATACTTTATCTGAACAATACTTCCTGACACACCCCCTTCTTCCCACAATGTCATAGGCAGCTGTGCATGCTATTGCAGTGGTTCTCAAACTGCGGTACAGGTGCTAGTGGTGGTACAAAGGCTCTTTCAAGTGGTTTTTCTAGGAGTTATCTGAACTTTGATATAGTATAGACTTTTAAGTATTTGTCGAGAGGCCACTGATGGTTAAGTTCTAGTTTAAATCTGGTTTAGAAAACGGGGTTAGTCCTGATTTAGACCAGGGGGTACTTAGTGTGAAACCACTGACCTAGTGCAAAAAAATATCAAAAGTCCAACACTTATAGGTTTACTGTATAGAGTGTACAGTACTAACTAACTAACTAACTAACTAACTACGATGTGTGAATTTTCTCATACAATGGTATTTCAATTGCGTTTTTAAACATTTGCATAGAGCAGCTGACTAGTGTCTTTGGTGCATTTGTTAGCCGCAGTCCCTGAGTCAGACCACAGAGTATGACTCACCAGCTTCAGTCTAAACACCATCAGAGTCCAGGTGCAACACTGAGCGTCTATTGTGAACGCCTGATTAAGTGCGGTGTATAACTATGACAAATGTCCACCTCAATAACAAGAGGTGGATGTCTGTTTACAATATGATAATAATAATTCATTCAGCCTATCCCAGCAAATAAGTTAGTCAGTTAGTCGCAGGGCTGAGACAGAGACACTCAAAGATACTGAGTGAGTGGCCAGAGGGTAACTCAAGAAAACAATAATGGCCATTAGGATTACATTTATTTGTAAGAAGAACCATTATGGGCCATATACGAATACAAGAACCGAGGAGACTGTAGCTAATTAAATACAGTCCTAATAAATAGAGTTGCACAATATGTATTCAAACATTTAATACTAAATTAATTTTTCTTTATTTTGCAGTAACCTGTAAATTTAGAGTAAAAAATATAGCTCTTTACAAAGGGACATATATAGGCCTCTGTCCTCCCTGAGAGGACCTAGTGTGTGAACTAAATCCAGACAGCTTCTCACTGCTCTCTCTTTGTTTTCTCTGATAGGTCGATCAATAACAGCAGCTGACACCCAGCAGCCAATCGATACGTGCCATCCCCGAGGGCCCCAGTCTGTATACTGGGATATTCAAATGTGAAGGGTTGAAAGACCTCACTGATGATGTGCTGCAGGGCAGAACCACAATGAGTCTTAATCCAATTCAGAACAACTCATGAGCAGCCTATGTTTCCAATACAGTACACGAAACACTGACCTCTAGTGGTGGTGCCTGAAGCCTGCAGCTGTACTGTGAATTCAGATATTATTGCAGCATGGGTTATAACCTAATATCTATATGGTTATAATTAATTAACACGTAATTATATATTTTTTATTTGAATGACTAAGCCTTTATACTTGAGTAGCTATGTTTCCTTACTCTAACAGCCCCTACTCATGTTTTCATTCATAACAAAGCATACAAAAAGAATTTAAAAAAAAACTTAATTAGGCTGCCTACTGCAACGATGAAGTAAATACTTCAACTTATTGAGTGCTAACATTTGTTTCAGTTTTATAAATTACATGTAATACCATTTCTACACCACTAAGCGGCACTACAGCCTTTTAAACACTTCCCCGTCTACTCACAGCAGGTCAACTAGTTCAGTAAAAGACGAAGTTAAATTGACATTTTGTTAACATTTATTATATAAAAACTAATTAACACTGTAAGAATTAACCATGCATTTTTGGTTTGGAATTAAACTAACATGATTATAGTTTAGTTTTCTGAAATGTGAGAGACATTGCTGTTATATATTAGCAACAAAAAGAGAAACGTGCCATTGTAGAGAACCAGAGTATTTTTGTTTTTTCTGCTCAGTTTCAGGCTGCACCACTTCCTCTGCTCTGACAGCTCTTTACTGGAAACCAGTATCTGTGAGTAAAACCTCCACTACAGGCTGAGCTGCTATACCAGTCAGTGTTAGTAACCTGCTCTCAGCCACTGTGGGCAAACTGCAGTATGTACCAGCATCTTACTGGAAACCAAAGCTCTGACTGTAACTCATGTGGTCACGAGCTGTATGCACTTGTGAATGTAGTGGTGCTGTCACTACTATTACAATCCTCTGCAGAGTGTGCCATGGACTGTATGCAAAGTCACTCACATTTGAATCCTGCTTTGGCTTGCTTCTATCTCTTTTGCCCATTTACACCTGTTGCTGTCCAGTAAAATCTAAAATGTGAAAAACACAGAAAAACGTATAATTTAATTCCAACAATAATAAAAATGTCATTCTCATATTCAGATCAGATGTAAGAAGCATAGATGTCAGAAAGTTCCACTAGATGGAGTTGTGAGTCTGTCTCTAACCACATTCTTCTATAATCTATAATAATATTGAAAGCAGAATTTGTTGATGTAAGGAGATGACTGCAAACAGACACACCCTTTAGATACTGTAGCTCATAGCTGATAATCTGCCAAATTCAAAATATGATCTGTATGTAATCAGTGATGGTCCACCCACACTAACACAAGCTGATATGACAAGAATGTTTCCAGTAGTTTCCTTAATACTTTCTGTTTTCTTTTAAAGAAAATTACACTTTTGAGTCACCGGTGCGAGAGTATTTTCAATAGCACGCACAATACACTAGTAGATAATACATTTGAACTATATTACATGAAAAAGTCATATTCATACAGGCTACACATGTCTATACAAAGACACACCTGCCTTTAGTGTGGTTCTTTTAAGTGCATTTCAAAGTCATCTCTGTTCCTGTTCTTCAGAAACAACTGTATGATTCAGGCCTAGAAGAGCTTACTCATTTGTTTCTCTGTATGTAAAAATAGGTCTTGTGTGTATTTTCATTCAAATCAACTATCTGTGGTTAGTACACATGAAGACTGTGGACGTATCTCGAAAGCTGCACAAGACAAACCTGACTACAATGAGCTTGCACCAAATTCACACTCAATGCTGTGAAAATCTAGTTTACAAGTTTTTGAAACTGACTTAACTTTTGTCCAAACACTTTTTACTTCCGTCTATTATCACTATAGCAACCTGTCTCCGGTGCATTTCCCTTGATTGATCCATACAAAGGCTTCATACAGGGCAGACTATAATCAACTAGTTCCTGTTGCAGCTTATTTCCATGTTAACCACATCACAACACAACAGTCTTCTATTGCAACTATGCAGCCAATGTCTGCAAACAACATTACTGTCATTCCAAACTGCATACCAGTCAAGGCCCCTTCCAAGATCAAGTCAAAACACTTGATCCTTAGAAACGACCACAAAAATAAGACAAATGTTGAAAATAAAGATAAAGATATGACTGTGTTTAAACTTATATGGCTTACTTGGTGTTGTAATGCCCAAGCAACTTTTCAGTATAGTTGATTTAGAGGCCTGCATGTTTGTATGTAGACTGAATTGCTATCTGAACTTTGTCTGTAGAAGGAAGTTTGATGTGTGATTTCATACCAACGAACATATATCTGTAACATACTATAAAAGTGCACTACAGTTTCAGTAGATTATGCAAAAGGCCTCCATATCACTCACACTTTTTGTTCCTCTTTCTCACAGGACGTATTTGCAGCCACTGTGGCCTTCTGCTGCTCTCTACACTCTCTCTGTAGGCAGCTTATATCCGGACTGACGCTGCTAAACTTACAGGCTCTGGCCACATGAATGAAGGGAACAGGGACAGGGAAACCCCACGTCACTCACTAAAAACCCACTTAACCACCAAGTGCATCAGCAGTGCACTCTAAAGTCAACATGTACAAAGTCAAGTGCAGACAAGTTAGGGATTAAGGAAAGCCCACAATCAAAGAGATGACTGTGTGGCAAGAGTGTCCATTTAGGAACAGTTTTAGAAACTTCATTTGTCTTCATCCGTTTAATTTACTGCTATAAGTTGTTGCTACTGTGAATCAGCGGCATCTAGCGATGAGAATTCTATATGCAAACGTGTAATTTAATGAGAAAAATATGAAAAAATGAAAGTCATCTAATTTTCAGGTTAATGGTAACAGTTCTGGAACATCACAAGTAAGCCTATGATTTTAAACAACTTAAAAGCACACATTCTGGTATGATCCACAAACACTATTTTTGACCTGGTCATTCAACATTTTGAAAAATAGAGAAGGAAGAGGGAAACATGGTTAGGCTACAATACTTCCTATTTCTGCACATTGGGCTCATTACGCGCGTAGGCGCAATGCACGACCTTGGTACGTAAGTAATAAGTGCAAGAGCAAGATGCAAAACTTACAAAAAGTCCTAAATATGAAAATGATTTCAACAAGTGTTCAAAGAATCAGTGTTTAAAATGAAAAAATGCACTTACCAAACAGGCGCTGAGGTGCAAGTTTTGCATCTCTCTTTTTCATTGATTAGTTTCACAGTTCAGCCAACTTATGAGATGCATCAGTACAAGTTTCCATATAATTGCAATTGTACTTTGCATTTAAAATCGTACACCCGTTATGTCCTTGTCATTATCTCTCTCCACAGTTACACCAGTAGCCTATGTTCTACTTCACCATTCATGAGTGCACTTAGAGACTTGCAGAGTCGTTTTTCCTCTTTGGGTCACACCCACTCACGCCCGTCCCACTGCGCTACATGAGCGCCACCATGAATGAGCGCGCTCTCATGTTTAATTACCTTACCTGAGAGTCTTAGCTCTGACTGCAAATGCACGAATGTTCAATAATGCGATGATTAGAGACACACCCGTTACTATAAGTGAACAATAAGTCATAAGCCCACAGGAATGGAGGCACAGGAACTCATGGTTGATTGATTAGTATACAGAAAGGTTTGTGTAAGTTAGAATGGGGCATATGTTACCATTTATCCAATATGTAGTTGCACATATTTGTGACAGACACTTTTTGGTTTTGCCAATAAAATGAGAGCTACACGGGGAGTAGGCTAAAGGAAAGTAAAAGCAGAAGTTTGTGGCCAAAACTAAGGCGACCTCCCTGCAGTTTGTTCTACTTACCATGTCCTGTTCAGAGACACGTGCACCCACAAAGTACAGTAAAATTAGTTTCTTCTTCTATAAGTGGCCGTAAGTTGTTTTAGCGCAGCCGCAATTAGTCTTTTCAGTGTTGGCCAAGTTGTGACTTCCTCATGTGAGTGTGCACTTCTTTGTTTCAAGAACACATCCTCAACCAAACCATGATGTCTATCTCTATTTAAGGCTTAGTGAGGAACTGAAGGTTTCCTCTTACATAATCTTTGCCAAAATCTATTTTAGATATGTAACGCACGGTGGGAACCAGCAAGCAATGTAATTTAAGCAAAAGACTCAGTTGTATAATTATTAACAGTATTAGTTAACCCAGATACAACAAGAGAGAATAAAACATTGCTGTCTCTCTTAGTTGGACTTTATATTGTCTTTGCTCTTTTGGTTGTTACTGAAGCTTTTATGACTAGTTGAGTTAAACCATTATCCACAACAGCCCTTTGACACTGTGGCTGGACGTGAGAAACAGCTAAAGGGTGTGTTCGCTGAAACACACATAGAGCCTTATTGTGGAAACAAACACAACTGGATTTTTTTTCTGAGCATTAGTTATTTTCCCACAGACACTTTCCACACAAATACTGGACTCAGTCTATTTTCTAACATATAACTTGAAAAGTCCCATGCAACCTGTCATGCTTTGAGACATGCACCATCATTCACTTGAGGGAACTACATTTATCTACTATTATTGCAGTATAACTCATTTAGTATAGACCAAACAGTGACATGTGGTTTCTCTCCTTTTCATCTGAAATTCTATGAAAGTGAAATTGAAATTCAATGAAATTATTTCTGTGATCTTGGACAAAGTATCACCTAAGGCTACAGCTTGGACTCTCACAGCTGAGCGCTTTGTATCATGTGACACTGCATGATGTGTTGACTGTGTTTTCAAGAAACTGAACTGGAACCAAATACAATGGAATATACTGTACGCACACAAAGTTAAACGATGCTAGGTGATGTAGGCTTAAGCTAAAACAAAAGTATTTTAGTGGAAATAATTTTGGTATAAAGGCGGTTAATTGCATCAAAGTACTATTTTATTGATGTTACATATTTTTGGTAGATTTGCTTGGTAGATAACATTTCAAAAGTAAGTTTGTGCCATTCCATTCAAATTTGTTGACGTCAGCAGCTGTTTTTGTTTTAATTTGGTAGCTTTTAATTTGTCCTGGGAGTGACAACAAGTGCTTTGCTTCCCCCACAACACTTTGTTTAAATTCAAAATAAAAGACAATTAAAAATGACATACAACCATTTAGTCATGCCTTGTTGAAAACCACTGTCAAGTATTCTATGTTGCTTTTCATTTTTAAGTCTTTATATCTGGAGTATTGGAGTGGTTGTGAATGCGAACTTAAGTGTGATTTACACAAATATCTTTCAGTTGTTCACCGGGATTTATAACAAGTGCAAAGCCAACAGTGACCAATACTTTTAGTGTGAAAACATGCATACAAATATATTACAGCAACATAATGTTTTAAAACCACTTTTTATAGTTGTGGCTGAATACCTCTTAGAGGTAAAATTTGTGCCGACTACCATCAGATCTCCTGTAAATGAGGTCCAGAGAGACTTCTGAGGCAGCGAGACCACACAGGACCACAGAGGACCACAGAGGACCACAGAGTTAAAGGAAATCAAAGCCCTAGGAGTGAGAGGGATCCAGTCGATCCCAGTAGCACAGGGACCAGCCTGAGCAGATCTCTCAGAGGGATCCCCAACTGGCTGCTGCGCGACATCAAATCTCCAATTGAACTACAGCCTACAAAAACAGAAACACATGTTAACACTTAAAGTATCCTACATATAATGAATCACTAGTGTATGTTAAAATGTACATGAAAATAACCCAACATTTACTTACTCTCTAATTCAGTGTGGGCATTTTTCATGTATGGGATGGACCTGTACACCAGGAAGCAGGGCAACATCACAGACTGGAGGTCTTTAGAAAGGCTCTGTCCCATCATGTAGGATCTCACCACTGAACTGTTGTCTGTGGATTCAAAAAGTATTTAAAAAAACCCCATAATTTATACAGACGTATTAGCACTTTCTTCAGTGTACATATAACTAACTAACTAGCAATGGAAGATAGAGTCAGTGATTTAGTGATGATGGCAAAAGAAAATATGATAAAATGATGCATCAACAATTGAAAAAGCAGAGAGATTAAAACACCACAGGCCGTTCCACATATACAACTATGAAGCAATGCCTTTTAAAGGGTGTGTAACAGTGTAGGTGTGTACAAAATAATAAAGGAATGTAAGTTTAGCTTCTACATCATGATCTTTGTGTGTTCCACCCAGCATTAGCAAACAAGTCAAAATAAATCCAGACACTATCAACAAAAGGATGCTGTTGTTAGCACGTTGTCGCAGTGACACCAGTCTGTTGTTTACTTTATAAATGATGCAGATCCGTGCATTAAAGCTTGTTTTTCAGGACAGAGACTAAAGAAAAAACATTTATAATACAAACTACTGGTCTCCCACAATCTCTGATTTGATGTTGCTGTAGAGACCAGGTGAAGCACTAACCAACTTTTCCTCATAGAATTAACATTTATTATTTTAGAAAACTGACTACACCTTTAAATGATTAGCTAACTGAACAAATTATGCATATATTTGAATGTTTTTAGGCTCCTGACCTTTCAGCCACTTGTCCAGAATCACATCCACCATGTTTTTCATGACGGGCAGAAACTCGGAGGTAAGCAGGGTCCCGTGGGTGGTCTCTGAGCTGTGGAGCACCCTGCTGTCCCACAGTTCAACCACCAGCCTCAGCTGCCACAATGAAAACGTCTGCAGCAGGTCCCCTCCACGAAGACCCCCCACCGCCTGAGACCGCACACAAGGAGAATGTGGTACAAATGCACAGATACAATAGATAATATCACAATTTAGAATAAAGACTTCTCATTCCCTCTTAAAAAGTCTCTTACATTGCAGAACCAGTGATTTAGTTCACTGTCATTTAAGTGTTACAAAGTGTATAAATGAAGTTTGAGAGATTTCATTTTGTGATTTGGAAAGTAGGGGCGTAACTTTGTTAATATTGATTTTTAAAACCTAAGCTTTTCTTATTTGGCAGATGAAATCAGATTACTACAAAAAAATTGAGGTGATTTAGTATCTTTCTAAAATGTAGACCCTTTACCTGTTCGATAGCGATGTACGTGGGCAGCATCTCTGGACACTCCTGCGTCACACATTCATATAACATTGTCGAGAACAACACCAGCGCATCCTCTCTCTGCCCAAACAAAAGCACAGACACTGTATCAGAAAAGGGAATTATGCCATGAAAATTGTCTTTGAGTTTCTTTAATATAGCAGATTCACCTATACAGAGCCCCATACAGACCCATGAACCCGCATTTGCATCACACCATATTTCACAGTGAATTATATTCCAGACAGCAACGAAATCTTGCAATTATCGTCCAGAGCGGGTGTAGGGCATTAATAAACAAAGCCAAATAGGAGTGAGTGGAGACTATATTTGGACTGATACATACATCAGATAAACAGCAACAAAATGTATTCTTGTTCACTGTAAATTCAATTATCAAATGTTACACCACTGAGCAATTTTCTTCCATTTCTATATCAGACAGACAGTGTGCTATCCAAGCAATTAACCTGCAGCCAATTTAAGGCAGACTATACTTGATTAACCATTGGTCACGACCAGCTGTAAGGTCTATTGACTTTGTCTGAAAACCTCCCATACACTATATCCTTCCCTTAAAAAGTATGTATTTTTTATGTAGTTGTTAAGGTTTATTTTCTTATTGACTGTTGGAAGAAAAGGTAAAGTCTGGCTAAGTAGAATATAGAATGTAGGTCTACAGTTTAATATAATCATAGAAATATGTGTGCATGTAAATACTTGCTTTGTGTTGCTCATTTCCATGTTAAGCCTGTCTAGTGACATCCTGTATAGGTTAAACTCACATGTTTCATTGCCTCTGAGCTCTTACAAAACAATTCAGCGAAGGAGACCAGGGCAGGGTCAGAGGTGAAGGTAGAGATGGCTTCAGGCTGCAGACAAAACAGGATCAGTGTTAACGCAAAGCTGACGAAACACTAAAGATACGTTCACAATGAGGGGAAATAGGGCAGTGGGTTCAGAGGAAAGCAGAATAAATAATGTCCCTGTCCTCTCCTCTGACTGCCTTTAGTTGTATTGACAGCTTACACTGCAACCACAGAAAAGCAGTAATAGTCTGTCAAATGCACAGCTGCCTGCTGAACTGTAGTGACAACCTGCCAGCCCTGGCCACCAGAGAGGTGGTCACTCAATTGAGTCCACCTTAGGTTATAGGCTGTCAACGATACAAACTCCTCTCTCAAATAAGTTGATCTCAGCTCATTACTAAAATCACAAAACATGCCCCCTAAATGAAGCTGTCTTTTTCAGTTCACCACCTGCCCCACTTGTGTTCACCTTGAAGGCCCCTGCCCCGGTAAGCCGATGGTTGACTGTAGATGCTAGCAAACTCTTCCATCCCTGAGGGTCATCTTTATAAGGCAACTGACCAGCCCGCAGTTTAACATACAGCACTCCATCTCTGGACAGGATAGATCTGTGGGAAAGAGCTTCTTTTAATCAATCAACAAACTAAATCTATGTGATCAAAGCTCTGACTTTAAAATGAAACACTTACTTTAGATGCTGTGTTTCTTTACTGAGGTCCACTGACAGTTCCCAGTAGCGAGGGCCTTTCACCTTTACCTGGTCAATTTATAACAGGACAATGAACACACATGGAGTTTTCAAAATCTATAAAATTCCCTCCATTTTCCTCTGACTGCATTAAATAAATGTCTGAGGTAAATGTTTGTACCCGTTTTAGCAGGTGTAGCTCGGGGAGCATCGTAGGGGCCATAAGTTCGACAGTTGTCTCATCATACCACTTTGTCTCCTGAAAGACAAGATAAAGTTATATTACATTATTCACATCATTCAACATTTTCTATCTAAGTATAATGTTTAGATAGAGTTGGCAGTAGTGCTGGTTCAGTATTGACCAGTTTTAAACACGTGCCTTGTAAGTGATCTCCAGGAGAGCGTAGCAGGGTTTAAGTGAGTCCACGTCGACCGGGACGAGCAGACGAGGCTCAGCGGCCAGTACTGCCAGGTGCCTCAGAGCCTGGAGGTGGTACCTGTAAACAACTCAACTTTACATTCACCTAGCAGACTGTGTGCTATGAAATAAATATTAATTATACTATGAACTAGATACAAATATTAAACTAATGTGATCCATTTATTTAATAGTTTAATTTAAAAGTATGAAAGCTGCATGGATTTGTGTCTTACCGGTTGTCTGTACTGTGAGCAGGGAAGTGTGGGTACAAGGCACACAACAGCGCAGCAATGGCTGAATTGGAGGTACTCAAGCTGTATCTAGAAAATAAAATACACATTCTGTCATGTTTACATACTTACAAATACTGTTTTTTTTTACCAGCGATACACCAACACAAGCAACACCTAGGTGTGAGATAAAAATTGCCCACTTGTCACTGTTAAAAACACCTAACTCTCACTGCAGGGGAAATTTTGTATAATTTTGTGTTTTTTTATGTTTGTCGGTACAGCAGGCAATGTGGGGTCAATAAATTAGTAAATGTCATAAAACAATGTTGTACACAGATCAGTGAGTGTGTACTTGTTAAAAAGGGGTTCTTTCATGAATAGTAAACAATGTCAACAAAAGATGCATTTAATATAGTTTATAAGGGTATTTGCGAGATACAATGTAGACTAGTAGAGTATTAAGTTATAAGAACCATTTCTAAAGAGCATACTGTATGTGTTGGGACAATTTGACTTTCACTGCAATTTACCTGAATGAAAACAACAAAGGGAAGTCAATAAAACACTGAATTACAAGAAGTCAAAATGTGTAAAATGTCAGGTCAGATCTGAATGGGGAATTTGAATACAAAAGGTAAAGGGTGAAGCGAAACAATGATATGAAAAGTCCTCTTCTCACTCCGTCCAATAACAGCAGCAGACCAGGGCTTAACATTTAAAATTCCCCATAACCCAGTGGACATACACAAAAGGCCTTGCAAGGTTCAAAAAAACAAACAAAAAGTGAACAGGTGACAATCAAAAGGTTCATCTGCCATTGAGGGAATAGGAATCCCAGTTTGTTGTGAAAATGTATAGTCCTTGGTAGTCGTGGCTAATATGGTAAAAATATAAAGATTCTGACTTTATCCCGATTTTAGTTTACTTTAAATTTTTTGCCTTACACAGAAGACTACTGCTACATAAAACCATTTTTACTACACTACACATTCATTGTAGATCC
>JAVQKG010038134.1:0-14670 GCA_036025885.1 Hypseleotris bucephala
CGCCAGGTCTAAGCTATGATTAAAAAAGGTCTAAACCAGGAGTAAACCAGATCTAAGTTATGACTAAACAAGGTCTAAAACAGGTCTAAGCTATGACCATATGAAGTATAAACCAGGACTTAACCAGATCTATGACTTAACAAGTTCAAAACCAGGACTAAACCAGGTCTAAGCTATGACTAATTGAGGTCTAAACCAGAACCTAACCAAGTTTAAGCTATGACAAAAAGGATCCAAACCAGGACTTAAACCAGAACAGGATAAGAAAAGTCTAATAGTCTACAGCACAAATGTCTTTGCCCAAAACCATTACATACAAGTATAGCATAAGGCCTTAACACCTCACACAGAGAATTAACCTGTGTGTGTGAAATGTGTAATCAACCAATCTAATGAGTGGGAGGAGGAAGGAGGAGATACCCGCCATTAATGTCTAACCTTTAAAAAATGGATTTGCAACTGTGACCAGATAAGACAACCATCGCAAGATTCACAATGCATCAGCCTTGGAAGAAAGAAAGACGAGGAAGGAATGACTAAGAATGCTTCTGGACTATTTCTATAAAAAAATAAATTAAAACACAATTCCCTTAAATACTATAAATAAGTAAATACAAAATCAAGGCTTTCTGATTATAGAAAAATAATTTTTATATTTGTCATTATTAGAAATACGATTACTTTTTGATTTGGTGAAGATACATATATGTTTTTTTATTTAGTAGTAGCAGTAGTATTTTAACAACAGTTAAATGTCTATTTAAAAACCCTGGAATATGAATTGAGGACACTTTGTGTCCTATATATTTTTAAGGTTTTAAAGTAAAATTTTACAAGACAGCGAGAAGGCTCAAGTCTGCACAAAGGACTCAAACAATCTTTTGAAAATGTTTGCTTGCTGCTTTATTTATCCCTCCCACTAACAAGTGTCACAATGAATGAAGAGGAAATCTGTGTTATTCACTTTACCTGTCAGGGGTCATAATGTTATGCTTGATTGATGTATAATGCGTACTATAAATAAACAAGTCACATATAAAGGTTGTTAATGTCAAAGCTCTTTACAATTCATTGTATTTTTTATTCACTTCAACATCACATACTGGGATTGTTAGCAACCCTTTTATACCACCACTAAGAAGCCAGTCTGCCCCTTTGACCCCCACCTATGCCAACCACACAACCACATTCATTCATGGGCAATGTGGGTTAAATGTCTTACAGGGACAGAATGACAGTTTTTGCATCTTCTGGTAGCAGGCCAAGTGCTTAACCACTGACCCAACAGTTTCTCCTCTTCAGTAGAGGAGGGCAGAGGTGCACATAGTAGTGTGTGTAAGTGTATTCATTGGATTTAAATGAAAGTGTTATTTAGAAAAAAATCAACTGCTTTAACTAACCCTAAAAATATAAAAATAACCCTAAATATAAAAATGTTACTTAAATTCTTGTGATCTGATGATGATCTGCTGGGAAGATTGTTAGATAATGCTTTAGTGCATTAATTTATGCTCTGCATGATAACTGGCATCATAGTGGTCAGATATGTGCCAGTTAGTCACTGTCAAATTTATCTGACTTCCCAATTTCAATCCAATATGGCTGACTTCCTGTTTGTTTTAGGGCGGGACCATAATAATATTTTATCTTGGCCACAATGTAGAGAATCACTGCACCAAGTTTCATTGTTTTCTGAGTGTGTATCCAGAGTCTCATAGGGGTCAAAAACATGGGGGCGCTAATGAGGCTAATGAGTCTTTAATCAACCTCTGTAATTAGCATATGGCCATTAAATAGGCACTTTCCCAATCACTATGCCAAAATTCATTAGATGAAACAAGTTTCGCCAATGTAATTAATGCCCGGTATTATGATGAACACTGGATTGGATAAAGACAGAAAATACAAAGTCAACCTCCGCCGTGATTAAATCTAAATTGTGATCTAGTCACAATATACTGTATATTTACCATATTGCCCACAACACCAACCCTCTGATTATCCATCAACTTGCTACAATTCCTGTTCCACAGCCACGCTGTAACAACCCAAAACAGTTAGCATGGTCTGTTTTAAAGGTCTGTTTCCACATGTCCACTCACCAAAACTCACCAAAACCACTTTTTTACCACCACTGGCCTGCCAGCCCTCTGCCTCTTGCTCACATTCGCGCCATCTGTCTGTTCGGCATTAGTACGCCGGTTGGCCGCATCCATTGCTATTGTTTGCACACACATATTCTTCACCAACACAAACCATGTCAGCAAACAGATAAAGCCATCCAGCCATGCAAATGTCCACAATGGAAAAAAAGGGAACTCTGCGGCGTGGCGGACACACAGAAATGAGATGTAATGTGTAAAGGATGATGGATGATAGTCGGCGCTGGCGACTGGATGTGACTGTGATGTGCCATGTTTGGTGCCGCCGTTTCCAACTGGCAAAGCATACACAGTAAACATCCATCTAATTGTCTTCACTCACAGAGAAAGGCATGAGAAAGGCATTGTGAAAATTTAACAATAGGAGATTAACAAGATTAGTCTGTTGTTATTGGGTAGTTAATGCTATCAAAGTGAATTCTGCTTCGTACACAATATGCAGACTGTTAAGTGTGTGTGATATGGTAAAAAATGTAACATAATTTAATGAAGCAAAGATTTTATTATGTGAAAACATCTTTTTTATGCTCAAAGTGCTATTTAATCCACTCACACATTGATGGTGTCAATTTACAACATAGCTGCCTTGGGGAAAGGTGACAGTCGTGGCATCTGCATGACATCTACAACCTCTCTGACTACCACCAAATAAACCACTATATTGCCACTAACAAATTCACACATGGCTAGTGAAGTTTCTTACTCAAGAATAATATGAACTGGTTAGTACTGGAATTAAACTGCCAGCATCCTAATAGTGAAGGAACTGCAGTACATTTTGAGCTACAGCTGCCTTGCCTCACTACAAAAAAGACAAATACTGTATGTACAAGGTGTGTACAATGTACTTATTTGTTCAGGCAATATGTTGACCTTGATTTGGATAATTACTGTTTAGCAATTTTACATATATTATCTTAGTGTAAATTGTGTATATTCACACTGACTGTTGTAAGTGAAGAAAGACATATATTGAAAAATAGAGAACTTGCTAACAGACCAAAACAAATGCCATATTGAAGCATGTTATCTACACCAAACAAGGTAATCCGAATACACCAATCTGCTACAGGCATAACATTGTTGCTAATAATGGTATGCATAAAGAGCACCAGCCCAGTATCAAAGTGAATGAATCATGGACTTAATTGCGAAACGCTTTGAGCATGTTGAAAGGTGCTATAGAAGTGTTAAACATTATTATTATTAATAATATGCATATGCAAGATTCTGTTTTACACATGTATTCGCTCAAAATCAGCATTCAGTTTTGCAATTTGTGCTACAGTAGCTAGCATCCACTCCCTATATGCGTCAGTTGTAGCCAGTTCAGTCACCTCCTCTAAACATATTTAATACAAGACCTGAATTTTGGGGGGATGCTAGGGCTAAACTACTAAGGAAAAACAATTTCCAACTTTTATGACAAATGTTGAAATTCTGATTAGATTTGCAATTTTTTTTTTTTTTTAAGGTAAGCCAGATTTTACCGATATTTTGTTTGGCACATACCGTATGATATTATATTGCCCAAAAACTAGATTGCAATTAATTGTGTAGCTCTAGCTTGTACTTCTACTTTTCTTCCTGGGTAACAATAGGATATTTACCAGATTAGCAAGCCATCTTTTACACTATTAAAGTTAATCCTACCTGATATGCCAGCAGTGTCAAGTTTTATTGTATAGTTTCTAGTCTTGTATCCCTTTTTAAGACATGATAATCCCCTATTCCACATGAACATGAGTGTTTTAAGGCTTTGGTCTGCCTGTATACAATATATTTTACAAGTACCCATTTGCCAAGAGAAACCATCAAGAGGCCACTTACGAGAACTGTTCCAATTCACCTCAGGACGAAACGCCGTGTTTACAAGAGCTTTTAACACTTTTATGAGGGCTGGTATCTGCTTCAGCGCCACTGCCTCTCAACTCTCCAATACAGAGACCAGGCATAACATTATGACTACCTACTTAATATTGTGATTTGTCCCGCCATTTCACAACCTTATACTTTCTACCATGCCCACCATACTGGTTCAAAACGTGGAGTTTTTTGATAAACTAAAATCTTATGTAGATCATTTAAAGAGGAGGGTTGTAATTTGTAACATTTACTTGAGTAACTTTTAAATTATACTTTGCACCCTACTTTTTGCTTCTACTTGAGAAATGTTATTCTCTACATTAGACATTACTTAATTTGTCAAAATTAACCCAAAAAAAGGTTTTGTATATAATGCATTGTATATTCATTTGTATTCATAGTCACAGAATTTATAATCATAAATTATTCTTTTCACTTGGGTAATTATTTGGATCACTACTTTTTACTTTTACTTAAGTAATATTACTGTGGAGTTTACCCACACTAATAAACTGCATGCCTACACTACCCATCCACTTTCGGGACTAAATATTCACTTGCTGCTTCATTTATCCTAGGTGTCCTACGTGTAATGCCCCATCAGTGTACATCTATCACAATGCTCTGAATCAAGGGTTTCCAAGCACTTTTCACAGAGGGCCACATTGTCAAAGTTAAGGCAGATGAAATCCACTTGCTGAGGGGACAGATTTTGCTTCCCCAAAAGTCCCCTTCAGTTGTATCTGTTTTCTGGCCACATATGTTCTGCTTGGTTTTTACATTTAGAGTCCCTCTATATTATATTATATTTATTAAAAAAGTTTTGTATACCGACTGAGTCGTAAGCCAGAGGGCCACCAAAAATTACTCTGTGGCCCGCATTTTATCCCTGGGCCATAGTTTGAACATCCCTGCTCTCAATAAACAAGCCCAATACACTGAAAAAGTATAACATTAACACTTGCATTGTCTCAATACTCAATAAACAAGTAAATCAGTCCAAATAGAAATGTGTGCATTAAACTCTATGAACTATTTCGCATTGATACAATTTAAGAAATCTCAAATACAATCTATATTAATGTGTGGATTAATGCTGATAGCTGCTTTTTGTATTAAGCTAATGGAAAAAATACAGCATCACAAAATGTGAAATAGTCCGTGTTAGTTGAAAGCAAATAATTTAGTTAGACTAATAGTAAATTGAGACAGTGAAAGATTTTTTTAGGTGAATGATTACTGCACAATTTGTAAGTAGAGCAACTTATTTCAGTGTACACAAGGGAAATCTCTAACTTTTACGGACCTAAGCACCCTTCTTATATTCCATTTCTCCAAAGGACGCAATGGCATGTTCACAAGAGCCTTTAAGACCATTGCCGCCGCTGCCACCAAAAGCCCCCGGTATGACTAACATTAGCCGCCGGTGAGGAGCCGGGATGCCGCAAGATAACATCTGTGATCCGAGCGGAGGACTCTGGTCTCGGCTGGATCCAGAAAATCTCCTTTTATCGATTCCGAAAGGTGAAGTGGTGCTCCAGTTAATTCTAGGTCTGCGTCTTTGAGAGAATGGTGACGTGGGGTGAAGCACTGTTGAGGTAAACCGTGCTCTGTCTAACCCACGGGGAATCCATCAAGTGAGTAAACAAGACAAAGAGCCACAAAGACGGTGTTTAAGTTGTTAAGGGTGGTGTAAAAAGAAAAGGAGGTGAAAAGTTTAAAATGACTTGAAAAAAATCCTGTCTTTTTTAAACTGTAGGCTATATATTTATATAATACTCAAATCCCAGTCAACAAAAAAAGTCAGCCTTAAAACCAGCCTTTCCAGCCTTTTTAGAAATATCATATGATGTCATGACATTAATGTATGCTGTATATATTTAACAATAGATAAAAATAAAATAAAAAATCATAAGAATACATTTTATTGAGCATCATGGAGTGGACCCAATGTATTCAAATATGCTGGTTCATTCTTTTGCAATGTAAACCCAGTCTTAAAAGCTGACCTGGCCAAGGCAGTAGAGCCAGGGCAACTGACCTGGGGTCTACCGAGGATAGTGGCCCATGTCCTGTACTGAATTTTATTTCAAAATTAAATATGCTCTAAATTGTGCTTCATAATTTTGGGGTCCATTATCAAAATCATGAACTGCAGCCCCCTTTTAACCATTCCCAAAATGTTTTGCAACTGCTATCTTTTCCCATTTATTCTTAATTGAAATCTGAAATGGAGAAAAAGGCCTTCGGTTTTGCAGCTCCCAACTGCTTTTATAGTTTAGATTAAGGGCGTGCTTTATGACTAAAATATAATATCACAATTTTACTAAGCCAACATTAAGATTTTTTCACAATTTAAGTTGACTCTGTATTTTTTGTCTTTTGCCGCTTTTCCACTGGCTCTACTTGAAGACCTAACTTGAATTAGTTTAACTCGGTTTGGTTTATTTTCGATTACTTTTAGTACCAACACAGAAAATGCTGCAGACAGCCAGGCAAAATACTGTTGACCAGGCGTCATATGGTCATATTTTAGTATCAGCTCAGCTTGCTTGGAACCAGGGCTGATTCTGGTTACGGTTGCCTAGTGGAAATTCTCAAAAAGCAGGTAGAACTGGGTCAAATCAGTAGAAAAGCACCATTACACAGAAGACTATTGCGATAAGTGGTCTCATAAAAAGGTTTTAACTAAAAATGTGATGTACATCCAATCAAGTGTTCAGCATAATACTAGCAGAGCATAGCTGAGCATAAATGGATCCACTATGTCCTGTGAGACCTTTGAGTTGCACTGAGAAATACTATACAGTGTATGCTTTTTAATGCTTATCCGGTATACCCCATCTCTACTGCATTTCTTCTCCAATGTACCTTGCATTATTGTGACAGAAAAATTGTCAAAAATGTAACATAGAAACGATCAGAAAGAATCATTCTGACGTCCAGACACAAACATAGGCACATTTTGATTTCTCAGCAAAAAACCTGTTTATTCACTACATTGTATCCTTCCTCCTTCTTCACCAACTTTGATTTCTGCGTCATCATGTTTTCTCTTTATACAACGCTTACACTCAGCAAAAAGGGGGAAGTGGTGCATTGTATTACTAAAAGCTCAGCTACACCAAGGCAGCCGGCGGTGTTCGCTCAGTTGCTTCTGTGCCGCGGAAAACATCACAGCCTTTCTGCGCATCTGAAAGTAAAGCCCTTGATCCTCTTCGGTGTGGCACAATGGCTTTTGCGGCGAGTTATATTGAAACACTCAACTTTTAAGAATGAAGAAGGGAAGTTTTCACAGTAACAAAATGATGGTAAAAGATGAGTGCCAAATGCCTTTCGAATAGGGTACAATGTTGACATAAGAACAGCAACAGCAGGGTATATGCAGAGATTTATATTTGTAAGTACATTTCAATGCTTTCTCAAAACTTTTTAAGACCTTCTCCAGAAGGAAATAAGACCTTGTTGCAACATACCTTTTACTATTTTTTTTTTGTGGTTAAAACTATATTTAGTAAAACAATAATTTATACACCTACATATGTAAGGTCTACAGTGATGTATTCAAATAAAGTTGATATGGATGTGGTAACCTATTCAGTGTAAATGTATGTAGTGTTTCTTCTCACATGAACTTTTCATTAGACCAATCACAGATGCATCTTAAATGAGAGTAAAAAGCTTGAAAAGAGACATTTGACTCGGGAACAGCGTAAAATGTACTTAGCCTGCAGTATTGTATTGTATATTTAACACCGATCCCACCCGTCCCAGGCAAATTGAAGGTTTTTTAAGTGTCTTAATTTTCACCAATTAATTTACCAACTTTTAATACTTTTTAAGATGTGGTGATTGTGGTTTGTCAGTTTAGTCCTATGTTTTTCACTGCCCAGGACCTTCTCCGCCTAAAGCCACATAGTTTCTGGGATATAAGGTCCAGCCACCTCCTACTTGTATAGAAATGTGTAACACTCAATTTTTAAGGATTAAGGAGGGAATTGAAGTCTTCACAGTAACAAAACGAACAAGATGGTTAAAGGTGAAGGCCAAATGCCTATACAATAGGGCATAATGTTGACATAAGAACAGCAATAGAAAACCAGTGTCAGCATACAGTATACTATATTCAGGCAAGGGGAGTAAAGTGTCTTGCCCAAGGACACAATTACAGTATATGTACGTAAAAAGAATGGCTAAACACATTCACTTTTATACAAGACCAGTTTGTAAGTTCAGACAGTCAAATAATTGAATCAATGTGTAATTTGGTGGATGTTTTCAATGCTTGCTTGTTACTTTCCTTGTAATGTATGCCTGTTACTGTCCAGAGCCTACGCCGCCTAAAGCCCAAAGTTGCTGGGAAATAAGATTCAGCAATTTGCAGTTAATGAACAAGCAAACAAGTGTGTGATATTCAACTTTTAAGAATCAAGGAGGGAACTGAAGTTTCACAGTAACAAAGCGGCCCAAACAAGATGGTGAACGGTGAAAGCCAAGTGCCAAGCCAAGCCCAAAGTTGCTGGGATAGATAAGCTACAGCTAACTGTGAAAAGCAGAAAAAGAATGAACATAGCAGAGTTGTTAAGTGAAAAATAAATGTCAATAGGACAATAGGAATAATGTATAACTGGAGGGGTTCAAATCTCTCTCAAAACATACTGTCATTGTGTCCTTGGTCAAGACGCCAAATATACCTATCAATGTGAGTATGTGATTGGTGTGTAAAGTCAGAGGTCTGTCAGTGTGCCTCAGGGCAGCTGTGGCTTAGGAAGAAGCTTACCACCACCGATGTGATTGTGGAGTGAATGGATAATGCAATCAACTGTGTCTAGAAAGTGTCTAAAAAAACACTGTATAAGACTGATGTATAATTATTAAAGCTGTTATTAAGCTGAATACTGTTTGATGACTGGCCTTTAGCTGTACATTAAAAGTGCATTACTGAAAAAATTACACATATGGCACAAACAATAAATGTGAAACATGGTTGTTTGTCAATGTATTTCAGTTCTACAAGCATTTGACCCGTGAAACTAACTGGCAATTGTCTATGGTGTACCCTGCCTATAAGCCCCATAGTGGCTGGTATATGCAAAAGCCACCTGCTACTCCTAAAGAGGAATTAACAAAGGATTAGGTTCACTCTACCACTATCCACCATAAAATACCCTTTACATTATTACAAACATATAGTGTAAGGCAGTATTGACATTCTATGTAAGTCAGAACATAACATCCTCTCCTATATATATCTATTTTGTATTGTACTTTAAGCTATGGCTCCAGGGAACGGATTGAACAAGTTCCGTCGAGGCATTTAGGTTGCCTTTCTACTCAATGCTACAAAACTTACAGAAGGCAGGTCAAAAGGTCCTTCTGTTGGAGCGGTTTTATATCTTACGCACACTTAAAACCTTTGGGATGTCAGATGAGGCCAGAGAAAATCCTACATACTCCGCTGGCAGCTTCGAAGCTAATATATCCTGGCTGCCAACTTTCCTGGCCAAGATAAAACAGTAAAGTGATAAATGGAACCATATCTTCCAAATATAATGTTTCCAGGATTATGTTTTAGCAAGAAGAAGGAGAAGAATATATGCAAAATTAACTCTAAGCACTGCAGGCGATTTTAGGAAATGCAGTAATATTGGGTAGGTAAGTTAACAGCTGAAGACAATAGAACAGGCAGGTAAGGATCAGTTAAGGTTAAGGACAGCACTGCTTTGAGGGAAAAAGTCTTCTAAATATCTGTGATAGTAAAACATATTTAAGAAAATATACTTATCACAAATGAAAAAAGGTGGCTTAGCAATCACTCATATGAACACAGGTTCCCCCTACCTATGGGCCGCAGGTGGCTAATGCTTTTCTTTTGGGTACTGATGATTTTGTTTGGCCATAATTATTGTGAACCAACTTTTTTTTGGTAATAAGTCTGATCTTTGTCGCCATTTAGGATCCCATTATTTCCTTTTTTTATTTTTTGTCCTCTTGGCGATGGTTGTAGGCATTTACCCCCAAAAAATTATATGTATTTATTTATTTATTTATTTATACAATTTGTGACACTTTTGTTTCCCAACCCAGTGTATTTGTAATGAGTGAGTGTATGAGGTACTGTATGTCTGGAGTGTGTAAGAGGTATGTCTGTGGTGGATCATTAGACCTCAGACTGAGACATGCAGGTGTCACTTCATCCTTCATACCTTCTGTGAGCCTCTAACGGGCCAGAAACCAGCCAAATGGGCCGTATTAGGAACGGAGCCTCCAGGGACACCCAGGCATGTGCATTCAACCTGACATGAGCTCCACATACAGCCCAAATGAAGATACATGATTCAACTAGCAGCACATAATAATTGCCAAGTTTTCAACAGGCTGTCAACAGTCTGGCCGGTAACACTACATGTGACACATTTAAGTGCGAAGTAGACAAACAGCAAATTGAAATGTAGCTATTGATAATTTTAATATTTCTCATGCCATAGGATAAAACAATACACTAAGGCACAGCAGGATTTACCAGACAAATAGACTTGCGCTTCTGGTGATAACAAAATATTTATATTTTATACTTTCAATCCATTTTGGGGCATTATGGAGCTTTAACACTTTAGCACCTTACTAATAACTGCATTACTCCCTTTTGAAGCCTTGTATGCAACAAACTGTTATGCACAGTACATTACATCTTTAAGGACCAAGTATCCACTTGTTGCTTAATATATTCCACTCACTAAGGTGCAATGATGAAAAGAAATGACATTTTTTAACTTCACCTGTCAGTGGTGTACACTAAGACATTATTTTCAAATCGATGTCTTTTTGACCAGTACTAAGCATGGACTATAATGAGAATTTTGATGTGAAAAGCATTCAGCTTTTAAAGTCAAATCAATAATCAATTTGCATAGCCATCAGAAATTCATGTGATGACCTTGTGAAGAAAAAGCCAAAAGATACATGTTAATTTCCATATTTACTAAAAGAAAATAGCAATCATGAAAAGATTTTCTTGCAAGTCATATTCAGAACTTAAAAGAATGATTACAGGAATTTGAAATTGTTTTTTTTCCTTTGGTCAAAACGATAATTGGGTTTTCTCTAGTTTTCTATCTAGAAAGTTGGACTGATGTCAAATCAGACTTTTTTTTAACAACCTTGAGTTCTGTCAAACATTTTTTTGTCAAAATGTTGTCAAACTTTTCTGAGGATCTGTATTTTGAAGAAAATCAATTGTAAAGCTTCTTCCAGTGAACGTTTTCCTTAGGCCTTCACAGCAAAGTGGTAAGTTCAGATATTTGCTCCTAAATGCAGTAAAGACTTACACAGATTAAAGATAAAAATACTCACCATGTATTATGTTACATGCTTTAGAGAGACAGCATTTTGAGCTGTATGCGTCATTTGAAAACTGCCAGCAAACCCCCAGGACAACATTTAAAAGGCTAAGCTTCACAAATTAATAAATTGCACCAAAGGCAGAAGCCACTATTTTTTCTCCTTCATTCTCCCACTCGAACATGTCGCACATATATAGAACCAGACATGACAAAATAATTACTTTGCACCTATGCGACGAACAGCCCGCCTTGCTTTGTACGTGGGAGCCAAACAAAAAGGTTGGGTGAGTAAATTAGTTGTACGGTTTAAGACAGCGCCGTTTGTCTGCCGCTGGCTAAATGAGTGGCCACTAACAAATCACTCTGTGAGTAAGTCTCCCCCCCCTGTGCCGCATCACAATTACGTGGCTCTGTGGTGCCGTAGCCAAGAAACAGGAGAAGCAAGTTAGTGTTTGAGAGCTGGAGGGGACTTGAAGTGACGAAGCAAAGAGATGGTTTGAATAAATATTCTAACGATCTATGATCCTCTGACTTTTTCTAGAGCAGTTTGAAAAACAAAAACGTGTTGTGTTGTGTGATAAAAATTGAATTGTGATATGTAGTTATGAAGATTGAGCTAATCTGGGAAGATTGTGGAATTATATGGTGCATTCATTTAGGATCTGATCTTTACTGTCATTTTTACAGTTATAATGTCTATGATCATGTTAATTAAAAAAAGAGTATTAAGTAATATGGCGACTGGTTTGGATGTACAATGACATTGTAGTAAAATTGGCTTTATGTATAGAAGTCTTTTGCAATTGAGGGGGCATGCAGAGTCCACTTAGAAAGATTATTGGCCAGGCTCTGGTGGCAGTGTGGCCAGAGCCTCCTAACAAGGAGCTTGTGGGTCCAATCCTTTGATCCAACAGACATACAGTCAATCTTGATGGATTTTGCATGTCCTCCTCATATGTATAGACATGCCTGTGTTAGGAAATGTAACTACAAATTACTGCTGAAGATTATAAGAGAATCTTTACTCACAAATCTAATTAAAGTCTTAGCACTGTCCCCTGCTTATTTTCCATAGTTGCTTCCATATATTCTCACTTGAATTAGTACAATATAATTAATGAATTAGTACTTTTTTAGCTAGAGACCTCATAGTCCAAAATTGTTTTCTTCTTAGCATTGTCCTTCAAATATAATCAGCAACAGCGATCTCCATAACTCTGCAATCGCTGCTTCTCTGTCTGTACAGGGCGAGTTTCTTTCGCTCTTCTTCACAGTCTCCTCTCGTCTCTGTCAGCCCCTCAGACCATTTGTCATGGATCAGATGAGACAATTTGTCATGGATTAGTGCACTTAAATGTCTGTGTGATAGTGGAAGCGGCGAGTGGAAAAGCTTAGGAATCCTATTACACGTGGTTTTACGGGCGGTCGGGGAAGAGAGAGAGACGTCTGCTGTTTCTTTACAATGGCCTCCGCACTTAATCACATATTCACTTGTAAACTTATGTCTGATTTCAAACTTGTGGGGTTTGTTAGAATTTGCTTTCCTTCTTATGCAAAGGGTGATATGATAAAAATATAATATCAAGATGTCATTAAGCCAAGATTACGTTTTCCATTTTATCACTATTTTAGTTTTGTTCAATGGTATTTACTTAATCCTCTTCACCACTTAAAATGCAATAAAATACTGTGGTGGTTGTAATCCGAAAACTGTGAATACTGTCCTTGGGCAAGACTTGGGCAATAACTGAAATTGTTGGTGGTTGGCGCAAATGTCTCCAATGTCTCTGTCAGTCTGAGGGCAGCTGTGGCTACAGTAGTACTTTACTGTGAATGAATAATGCATAATATATAAATACATTGCATTATTATTAAGTGGCCTTGTTATGGGTCTACAAAAAATTCAATTGAATCAAATATTAGGACTGAATAATTTACCTAGGTTTTTAGCTGGGGTCAACAGTTAAAATGTTTTAATCTAATTGTTTCAAAATTCAAAATGAATTCAATGCTAATATAATGGTAGGGGAAAAATCAATACATTTTGCCATATCACCCAGTCCTAGAGTACAAAAAAATCCTACCAATATTTCAAAAACATTAATTCAGAAAGTTCATGTTTGAAGTTAATGGCTGGCAAGTTGTCATTTAGCTCATTCGACTGATTAGCCTTGTCACAATGCATGCAAAAGCATAGAAGTACTTTTAATGCTAATTTTACCAATCAGCTTTGTCTTTATCCACTTTGAATTAATATGATTAAGACCATTCAAGTGACTATAATTTAAATGCATTTGCTCTCACCATCAATTTTCACTCTAATTAGCAAGCCCGGATTATCCAATGGGCCTAGCGGGCACTGGCCCAGGGGCCCTTGCCATCCGGGGGCCCAATCCGAACCGTCACTCTCGTAGCCTACGCGCATTACACAGATCATACAGTCTAGCGCATCAAGTGCGAGAGGTGGCAACTCTGATCATTACTATTTCCGCAGCTTTAACAGAGAACATAAACCAAGAAATAACCTCTGCAGAGAAGTGAAGCTGAGAAACAAGACAATAATCCATTTCTAAACTGGGCTATTAGGAGTGAAATCCGTACGCACCAATTCTCTCTCGCGGAGCAGAGGGAGAGTGCGTGCAAACACACGCACGCAGACCGACCCAGGACACAGACAGTTCTGACACCACCAATGTTTTCTGATGTTCTCGAGTTATTGAATGCTGTTTATTTTATTTCAATCCGACTCATATTCACCGAGAAACAAGTGAAATTCAACATGCTCTAATAATGGCTTTGATCCAACACGTGACAGCGCGGGAAGCCGTCTTCATTTATAAAGCTTATACTACCTCACTTGAGTTATTGTAAAGAACAGGACTTACCTCCAGATGAAAGATGCAGTAGTTTTTAGTGTTTAGTGGGGCTTCAAGTTGTGCTCTGTCACATAGCCTGAGTAAGGAGAGTCAGCTTAGGGCTGCAGGACAGGGGCGATCACAGCAACACAGCAAGGTGTTGTATTTGAATACATTCAAATGACTCGCTCTTTACAATCTTCACATTTAGCCAAATGTTTTTTACAATCTTCACATTTAGCTAAATGTGAAGATTGTAAAGTCCACATTTAACATTTAGTATTCGAACATTTAGATTTAGACTAAATATTTAAGATATAAACTAAATATACAACTAGAAAGCACTCGGAGAGTGCATACCGACGCCAGGACAGCTAATTTCCCCTATACAATGTTTTGGCACTAACTGCGACTTTAATCTGTGATGTCTAAGGGGCTTTATAT
>JAVQKG010038185.1:0-11429 GCA_036025885.1 Hypseleotris bucephala
CCCCCCCCCCCCCCCCCCCCCCCGGCAAAGAGTTTTTCTTTTTTTTTGGATCCACAGAATGAAGGATTCCTCCTCAATGACAGCACCATTTTGTTTTGAACTTGAATTTGTTTGATGCAGGTTCCCCTCAGATGCCTTTTGGCGACACCTCTTCCTCCTTTAGTATTTTCAATGTAACACTGAGATTCAGTGGTGAACTACTGAGGAGGGGAATGACTGTGACTATCAAGCAAATCCAGTTGAATGACAATCAAATCGAGGACTGTTATTTCACCTAGTATATTTTTAACTACCGCTGTACATGACTTGTAAAATGACATTTACTGCCTTGAAGTTGTAAAATGTATAAAGTTATGATGACTAAATGAAACCAAATTACCAACAAAAGCATTTGTAATTTACCAAAATAAATATGGGATAAAAATAATCTTGTCCTTAATTGTTTATTTTTGTGTTTTCTCCACCAGCAGTTTCTGTTTTATACTGAGGATGGAAATTCCATTATTTATCCATTCAGTTTTAATATGTAGAGACTTGTTAAAAGATTTGTTCAATGTAAGACTTTCTGAAGAATGAAAACTCTCATCAACAATTTTTGCTTAACATTTTATTAACAGCACTGTGCATACTTCCAAACTGATATGAGCTTTTAAAAAACATCAAAAAGTTAATGAATGCCTTTGTACTGATGATAAGCGACACGAGTATGTGGAATAAGCGCTCCCTCTAGTGGCAGAGAGGTATAGTAACCCATTTGAAGGGTCTTGCTACTGCACCATGTTTTTGAGAACTAGCTTCAAGTCTGCCCACATACCTTCACTTGCCCCCAAATTGACAGAGTGGCCAACAAGACAGAGGATTAACAACAATACTGCAAAACTGCACCCTCAACCTCAACAGTTTCTATACCAATGGACCTGTCTGACAACACTGTGAGGATCTTCAAAAAATATGGCACTGCTCACAGAGATTTTTCACAGAAGTAAACAAAACCTTTGGAACAAATTACATGTTGTGCAGGGAATGCAAAATGAAATAGCCACTAACCACTAACTGTACAATTGGCCCTCCTTTAGAGTGACAGTATCAAAGCACAAAGCCTGGAATATGTGCGATAATAATAAGAAAAGAATACAAAACATTGGTACAATATTGAGTCATTACCCATCATTCATGAAGTTCTCAAGGCAACTCGGACAGAAAAAAAAAAGATATACAAAAAAAAAAAGATAGCTTCCAGTCAACAGACAGCGTTACCCATAATAAATTAATAGATGAAATTGGTGTGATTTCCCCCAAAAACATTCTTCATATGCTTGGAGCAAGTCATTGTATCTCTACCTAGCTCTTACTGCACTTTTTGTTCATAGTACCTGAAATGAAAAA
The DNA here is from genome assembly GCA_036025885.1 of Hypseleotris bucephala. Lineage (NCBI taxonomy): Eukaryota > Metazoa > Chordata > Actinopteri > Gobiiformes > Eleotridae > Hypseleotris > Hypseleotris bucephala. Next base: position 1,387 of record JAVQKG010038185.1, read on the forward strand.
GCTGCTGTCTCCAGTCCTGCAATGTTTAAAATATGTGCAAAGTTTACTAGAAAACAAACAAAATCATAATAATAATAATAATAATAGGCTACTTGTGTGTCTTCATTAAGTGGAATATTTTTGGCTACATGTCACCTGAATGAGCATGAGTATGTCTTGGGTGAAAACGCCACTTTGTCTACATAAATATTATTCCTGAGTTTTTTACAGTGGGCCCAAATACTGATTCCAATGTAGACTTGGGAGTGGGCCAGCAAAGCCACAAGCCTACTTTCAGAAAACTGCCCCAACTTTACCCCTTTTTGAGAGAAAGCAGAGGGCAAAGGAAAGCTTGAAATGGTTACGTTTCTCTTCGTAGCTGTTGTGACAATTCTCCTGTACACACTTTTTACCTGTAGACTTAAAATGGTAAAATACTGAAGAACAGCTTGATGCAGCCTCACAAGCCACTTGTACTTTCAAGTATGCTACATTGCGGACTGAAAAAGACCTATGATACTGTCACTTTAAAGAACAGAACAAACACAATATTCACAAATGTACATTTAAGGCTTAATTGTTTAGCACTAACAAGAGTAGCAGCAGTGAAGCACTTCTGAATTATTCTGTAATAACAATATTTATAATTATTTTTACAATAATATATTAAAGTAAATCATTGACATTTATTTATTTCCTAATATTGGACCGGGCCTGAGACAAACCCAGTCGCATCAAATGAAAAGCCGCCATCTTCACACTATAGCCTGTGTGGTACTGCAGGGTCATCGACTTACACAACTTTTACACCACTCCACATTCATAGGAGTCATTTAAAAACACACACACAGACGCACACAACACACAGCCAGATGACAGTCCTGACCTAAAACTGCCATCATGCTACTTTGAAATATACCACACGACAAAACAATCTAAGAAACACATAGTACCAAAGCGTTGTTAATCAAAGGCCAAAACGGACTCAGTTAAAAAGCGCTGCTGAGAAGACCCCATGTAACATCATTGTCAGATAAAAGAGCCCAGAAGTGCCTTTGCAAATCGCTAGTACCAACAGCGACCATTTTTACATGAGCACGGACAATATATTACACACATTTAATACATATTTACTCATATATTAAATTTTCATATAGACAAACATTTTAGTTCTATTTGTGAGGTGTTGGTTACATTTTCAGCAAGAAGCTTCGAAACAAGAGTCTTCTGAGAGTTACTGCGATGTCTGAAATAGTTCCACATCCATCCACTTCTTCTTACTAAGCTCAACACACAGGGCCTGCTGTAGCCTGTAAGGAGGACCAACACTGTTTCAAAAAGCGCATGGAGTGCAGGGCGCAAGATCCCAGAGGTGCTGCAACAGCGTATTAAAAATCCACAGGTGGGAGAAGATCGGCATCAAGGACTAAAACCTGTGTGGCGGCCATTTTGGTGCTAAAGGCTGGGCCTGGCCAACCTGAATCAGGGTAGACTGACAGACAGATGAGGCAGAGGAAGTGTGCTATGTAGCGATATGCGCAGTGGAGGGAATGGAGACGAACTCACGCAGAATGTTCTTGGCCATTTCTACATTGTTCTGTGCGATCATCAGTGCTTTCTGGATGTCCTGGTAAGAGTATCCCTGACTCATAAGCAGCTCAATCTCACTGCTGATCTGAGGGTTGGCCTCTCCCCCTATTGTGCTGCTGCAGGGAGGGGTCGGGACAGGAGGGACACACGGGACAGGAGGGACACACGGGACAGGAGGGACACACGGGACAGGAGGGACACACGGGACAGGAGGGACACACGGGACAGGAGGGACACATGGGACAGGAGGGACACATGGGACAGGAGGGACACATGGGACAGGAGGGACAGGGCTGGGCCGACGCTCCGAGTTGATCCGTCTTGGTAAAGGCTTTGGGGGTCTCTCTGGTGCTTCCACGGATTCTATGAAGGCTGAACAGGAAGAAAGAGTATATCTGAAACGCTGATAATGTTTCAAATACCACAATATGATTCTGTTCTGAAAATACACATATAATGTCTCTATGGAGTGCAAAATGGAGATAAAAGATTGTGTTGTGATAAGGTGAAGTTATGACAATCTGCTAATCTAGAAAGACAGTCTAATCGTGCTATGGTGCATTCACTTAAACTCTGCTCTTCACGTTCATGTTTACTGTAGCAATGCTAGTGTTCATATTAACAATAATAAATATTCTATAATATATATGATGAACATTGGATTGGATGAACACTGAATCTGTAGTTGAAAAGCTTTTATAAAGACGCTGATGGCATTATCATTATATTATCCAAATCATAATCTTGATGATCTTGGGTTAATAAAATAGTGGCGTATTTTCTTTTCTTCAGTTGATGTTTTTGCCTCAGTGTGTTTAAACTAGACCCCTTGCAACATCTTACTGTATGTTTTAGTAAAGTGGACAACCTTTTCAACACTTCAATGAAGCACTTATGAGGAGTCCAATTATCAGCTCAGGGCTCGTCTGACGCTCTTAATGGCCGCTTATGGTACACACACATCTTTAATGGGACACTCAGACACTGTGTAATGGTCATAGATAAAATGTCCACAGCTGACCAGGGAATGAAATGCCTCAATTGAAACTTTAAACTCTAATCAAATTACTGACTTAAAAGGTTTAGTACTGGATAGCCATCAGAATGTAGTTTTATATTATAGAGTAACAAACTTACATGCCACTGCTCCAGCGTCTGCGTCCAGAGAAAGCCGACTAAAAGCAGTGATTGAAGAGGAGCAGGAGGAGGATGAAGAGGAGGATGAAGACCCTCCGAGCTCTGACAGTGTACGTCGTGTGGGTGGCAGTGGCACTCGGGGTTTGGGGTAGTCATATCCATTCTCCTCTTCTCTGTCTTCTGAAGACAGCTCTCTAGGACCATTGGACAGCGCCAGGGGAGGCAACTCGGAGTAGTCTTCAAACAAAATGATATTTCAAATAATTAGGAAAAATATTTGACATGCACAGAAATATGAAGATCAACAATTGGATTCATACTGCAAAAAAGAATAATAATTTGTGTTTTTTTTAATAATTTATATTCTTTTCCTTTAAGGTCTAAATTATTTAACCAATTTCATTTCAATTCTGAACATTTTTCTTTTTCTTATCTCCTTTTCAAGCAAAACAATCACACAGTTTAATAAGAAAAATGCATTTCAAGAAGGACAAAATTTCTTATTCTACTTAAAATATGAAGAAACTAGACAAAATTCTACTAAAACAAGTCAAATAATCTAGGGTAAATAAATCAAGAATACCATTCTGAGTCATTGTAACTAATGTAGATATTCCTATTATGCAGTTCAAGACTAGATCGTACAGACAGATAGAAATCTTCACCTGAGTCTGTGGCTTGTTGAGACCTGGACTGAATATTGTACATGGCTTCATACATCTGAGGCCCGTCCTCCAGGTCTGCAAGTGTGAGCCTACGACACATACATACAGTCAAGAGGCTGGAAAATGACAATACGGAAAACCTTGTCTATGATAACACACCAAGCACAAGAAAACACTATGATTTTAATTTAGAGCTGGTTTTCCTCCACAGGGAGGGGACTGTAGCCTCTTCTAATGATTGGTAAACTTTAAGTCAATATGGCATGAGCACTTTCCACAAATTTCACCAGAAAGTCCCTAACTTTCTGTGAGTTGTACATCAGTGCACAAGCAGAGGTTGGATGTACCGTGAGTTTAGTCCTGAAGCTTGTGTTTGTGGTAGAGGCTGAGGTGGTCTGGGGAGGGGTGGAGTGTCTGCTGTGGTGGGGGTGGTGGTGATGGGGGGCAGGACAGGCCGAGATGAGGGGATCATGTATTCAGACTCCTCCTCACTGTCCCGGGACTCTTCTGCTGCTAAAGACCTCAGCACTGGAGAGGGCCTGACAACAAAAACAATATAAGAATTAACATCTATCAATGTCTAAATGGTAATAGAAAACTGGACAGAAGTACACACCTGCTGGCCAGAGCGTAAATAGCATTGGCTGAGGCTGATGGCTTCACTTTGGGGTTGTCGTAATCTTGGCCAACAATTGCAGCCAAATTCTGCAAGACGTAAACGTTTTTATTGTGGTTTATGAAGACAAGCAGTTCAACAATGAATTAACTGTGGTGCACAGAACATAAAAATAAACTGTACTGTACTGAACAAACAAATACAATGTAAAATAAAATAGTCAATATACAGTATATACTTGTAGAATCAAATACAATACAATACAATAAGGTATTGTCAAAGAGCTTAAATTAAGCAAACAAACTAGCAAGTTGCAATATCACTGTAAGAAAAATGGCAGGGAATCTAGCAATGACATTAAAGCTGTAGTCTTGAGCTTTTTTAAAATAAAAATGCCAGAAGACAACCTGACCCTATTCTATGATGTAGTATGTTGAAGGGAATAAAGTAAAATAATAATTATGACAGAATACTTCATATCATTTTAGAAAACTGTTTTCACAACATAAATGGCACCATTACCAGCTGGTGGTCGAGACTGGGCGAGCTGTTGTTTTTGGGTGAGTCGGAGCGTGTGTCCAGGGCAGAGGGCAGGGCCAGTGGGAGGGAGTGTCTATTGGAGAGCTCTCGGACACCTGTTCGGACGTCTCCCCCGAGACTACACAGCTGAGTGGACGATGATGATGGAGAGGAGGTGGAGGTAGGGGCCTTGGGGACCGGTCTGGAGTTCCACTCAGCCAGAGGGCGGTTAGGAGGAGCAGGAGGGAGCTTATCTCGCTGTGCTTCTCCTGGAGTGCAAGGTAAAGGCCGCCTCTGCACCCGCACGTCAGCCACTGGTCCTGACGAATGTGGGCGGTCCGGGGGAGGGGGCGGGGGAAGGTCTCTCAGGGCAGGGGGCAGAGGGAGGGGCTTGTCTTTGTGGAGGGATGACGCCTGTGGAAGAAATTAGATGTAGAATTTCCTTTCAAAATCATACATAATGCAGCCTGAGCAATGATAGAGATTGTAGTTTAAATTGTATATGCTTCCCCCAAAACTGTTCAAACAAAGAAATCTCTGTTTTAAAGCCAATTTAAGTGAAATGAGAAATCAATAAAACCTGTTATTAAAAGCTACATAAAATGAAATACTTCGTAACAAAAACATTTCAAGATTTTTTTGTTTTTTGGCATACTGTAAAGTTATAGTGGCATTTCGAGTTAAAAAACAATACAAATATAGTAGTTGTTTAATATGGTGTGAACATTTGGAGCACATTGTATGTTACCTTGCTGGTGACCCCAGGACTAGAGGCACCAGAGGAGTTGGATGGTCTGGGAGGCAGAAGGTCTAGTCTTGGAGGCACAGGGGGCAGAGATGACTGAGGAGCTACAGACATGGGTGATGGGGGCCGCTCCACCTGAATTACAAACACAACATTTGTATCAAATATTTTTGACAGCTCCAGCTATTCTAAAGGTGTACATGAACATCTACAGTAACCATCAAAAAGACAAAAGACCAGGTTAGCAACAATCAAAGCCTTTAAAACTAACAATTTCCAGAGAGTACATCAAAGTGTGGAGCTATTCTTTCGCTTTATACAGAGTCAAGCGCACAGTTTGTGACAGACACATAAAAAAATGCAGGGGAGAAGGATGCCTCACATATCAAACTGTGAGAAGAACAGAAAGGTGGTGCTTTAGCCTCATGGCGGACGGAGATAAAAGCTTTCGTGATTTTGAAGCTGACTACAAGTGAAAGGGATAGGCAGCGAATGGTTCAACTGGAAAAAGAAGTCTAAAAACGAAAAATGAGATCCTATGAGATTGATCCGTGTATCAAACTGCTTTACTGTATGTTTTATTAACTAGAGACTGGTATGGTAAAGGGGTAGTCTGTAAGATTCTTAAAATAATAAAAAGGTAAAAGACGCTTTGAATTGACTATCTGCTCTATGATGTAAAGTAGCTAGTCTGTATGTATAGATGTCAAAGGAGGAACTAAAATGAAACATCAACCACTTATTGAACACAGTCTGATCTGAAGTTGCTGTAGAGACAACTTCAGATCAGATTATGACAGATTATCTACTTTACATCATAGAACACAATAAGATAAATTACTTTAGTAAATTTACAAACTAGACCTTTAAAAACGCCCACATTTACTTCATATTTATTGACAATCTCACCTTTGAACAAGCCAGTTTGCTCATCATAAGGTGTGGATCTTCGAGTCTGTCATCATCATCATCGTCGTAACTGGGAGAAGGCGCACCCTCGGCCCCAAATGTCCCTCTACATGACACCCCGCTGTTGTCTTTCGGGTCAAATGGATCCACTACAATAGGCTCGGTACCTTTAATCTCACAGCGACAAAAGGGACAGCCCGTTCCCTGACCTTCGGATTCCTACAACAAAGACAGAAATCCAACTGTGAGGTGACAGATGAAAGGGCTTTTTAATTTGAAGTATCTCTGAAGTCTACAGAGGAGAGAAGTTCAATAGTTAGTCTGATTTTGTTCTTGACAGGTTTTTACTTTGAAAGAGCCAGCCCATGCAGAGCCATAATCCGCCTACACATACAGTACCTGCCAGGCAGTGAGACACGAGGTGCACATGAGATGACCACAGGGCTCGATCTTCACGTCCTTGTCATTCTCAGCACAGATCTTACACAGCTGAAAAGTGGAGCCCATTTCACAGTACAGCTCATACTGCTCCTGGAGGGGAGAAAGATGAGACAACCGGGAGTTTATAAAGCAAAAAAACATCATTTCAACCATTCGCAACATAGCAATTGTACAAAGCTTTGACTGGAATTAAAGTTAGAAGGTAAGTTTTATGCGATGAAAAAATAAAATGGTCTAAAAATCATACGGAAAATAACTATACAGTATATTGGATTACTAAATGTGCAGTGCACATTACTCTATCCATTTTGTTTTAAACTGCAGCCAGGAGGTTTTCTAAAATAAGTAATAAACTGTTTTGAAACAAAAAGAAGACAAACTGACCCTGTTCTATGGTGTAAAGTGTAATCAGTAATACATTTTACTTTAGTCTCTCTTGGCTTCAGCTGCAACATCAAATCAGAACAACCACTTTGAACCTTTAGCCCCTCCTCTGGCCTCTACAGCAACACCATTTCTAAGTAGTTAAGTAGTAACCCACCAATTATGATTTAATGTTGTTTTAGGTACAGTAAATATTAGTGATGCCAGAATACCTACTTTACATTTTGTTATTTAGTTTGTTCTAGGTGATATTTTAAGTGACTGTTGCTCTTACTTGTGTGACTTTGATGTGATCTTGAGGTGAAGGTTCACACAGACCTGTCAGGTCAGGGTTCTGTGTCCGCCCATCAGGAAATAAGTAACTGGAAATACAAAGGAACACATAAAAATCAATAATCAAACTTAATAAGAGAAACTGTCATGCTGTGATTGACCAGACTTACAATCCTTCACGGAAACCGTCAATGAGGGCCTGGAACAGAGGTTTGTTGTGGGGAATGGTTTGGAGGATATTTCCATCTGCCGTCACATAACCAATAGCCCACTGTCCCAACCGCGTACAGCTCAGACGAAATATGTAACTGTACACAAATAAAGTTGTTGCCATAGGTCTAAGCAAGAAAATATTCACAAATAACTAAACTTCACAAATGACTAAACAGTACAAAGAAAGACAAAGAAATACAAAAAACAAAAACAGAATGGAAAAGACAGATGTTTTTGAGGGGTAGATACAGAGTCACATCTACAGAGCTTCTCTGTAGTTGAACTGAACTGGGCAAATTGAAACTTTTACCAAAATATATTAAGTAATTCAATTATATTATAGTTCACGTGGTTTTATAGGTTTCAGATCCACCAAGACATGATTTCGTCTTCTGTGTGACAAGATAAAAATAGATTAAATAACTCACAATAAAGCTGTTGCTAATGGCAACACATGTATGTGGCAATATGACGCACTTTCTAGCGTTTTAACTGTGTGCTTCAGAGTGCCCAAACCACTGACTAGTAGATTAGTAGACAGAGGAAAAACTGCTATTTTTAAGGTGATGAGCTAACAGACATGCAATTTGCCCCAAAATAAAGCTCTGATGATTCCAAGTAAACAAATATTCAGTATGTATGAGAGTGTTTTTTGATGCTACAGTCTCACCTGCCCGGCTTGTGAATAAACTTCTGTAAACGAGCCTTGACCTCGTCATAAGTAAGAAAGGCCATGTATCCAGGATGAGTAACTGCTAAACTGTTCCAGTTCCGCAGCAACGAAGACCAGGGCTACATAAGAAACAGAAAGAGCATGACTCATCCACTGTGCATCACAGACAATGGAATAGATAGACACACCTATTGGACATTTTACACGGACCATTACAAATTTAAAACACTCAAATATAAAAGCCTCATTAAGGCTAACATGAGCACATTAACAATATACGTGGTTAGTGAGTAGGAGGCTCTGTTAGACACGTGAAAGGAAGTAAAGACCACAAAATATAAATGCCATGGGTGTTTTGTAAAAAGCCATGTTAATACAATCCTCGCAGTTAAATGAACACAAGATAGCAGTCATTTTGGAAAACAGAGCATGCCCTACATAGTAACATCTTGTGTGATTGTATCTTTAGCCTCATAGAGCAGACCATAACCTACCAAAAGCTCACTTCCTGTTCCCAGTCTGATTTGTGATCATTCAGATGTCTGAAGAATAACTAAAGATAAAACATGATACTGTAGCTTTCTACTTTCTCGTGCAAACCTATTTGGTGCTAATTCACACTGAGAACACCTGCACCATTATAACTGCACAAAACAATTAGGGTGCTTCTTATTGCTTTTTGAGTATGATTGCAAATCTAAATTATCAAGAGAATATGAATCAAACACAGACGCAAAAGGTCAAATGTAATGTATGTCAATATGAAAAAACAGTGCCCTAGTTTGTCTTTAGAAGGCGCAGTGAATCATTTTAACTGGAAATTAAGCCAACATTTATATTGCTGTCAAGTCAATAATTATTGCAATAAAACAACACGTAATAATTTCTTCTTTATGTGCTTAATTCCGGTGGCCATTTGAGGTCAAGAAAAATGTGTGTGTTCAGAAGTTTCTAACCTGGAAGAGCCTGGTGAAGATGTCAAACTCAAACACTGAGATGTAGTCATTGCAGGTGAGGTCTATGGTGGACTTCAGAGCCATGGCCTCTAAACCGGAGCTGATGGGATGAAACTCATGCAGAGACTGACGAAACACCTTCCAAGGCACAATGGTCCTGGATCACAGAATACAGAGATTTTGTTTTGTTTATAATCATTTGTTTATCTAGCAGCCCTAGTACAAAGAATACAAGAATAGGTGAGATATTAATATGCATGTCTCAAAGGTGGTGCGTTTTTTCAAAGATACTGCACTAAATGTACAGTACCTATAGTTGGATATAAAGTTCACTTGTAGCTTAAATTTGGGTTGGAAATAGGTAATGGGTAAGGTTTTTGGTGTTGCTCAGTTAGACCATGCGTGCCTCACTGTCAGTCACAGATGATAAAATAGACTCTAAATTGATGGAAGTACGTTCAGCTCATTTTTCTGGCAGACACTCAGTAAGGGTCTCTGCGGGTACCCAGTCTGAAATAATAACACTCACTTGTCACCAAAGGCACGTCTCCAAAACTCTGCAGCATCTGCCTTGGTGATGCGGAAGTTATCACCCTGAAAGAGGCCGTTGGGGAAGATGGCCTTCAGCTCAGCCAGCATATGGCTGAAGATCAGCGACAGCTTGGTCAGGTTTCGCCTGTGAAGGTGAGAGATGTAGAGGTTAAACAACTTTTCTAACACTTTGTATTATTAAAACAGTCTACAGTACTGTATGTTCTATATCAAGATTTCGGCTCAATGATGAGCTAACTCAAGGTAATCTCAGGTCAAAGGGTTGAAGTCACAATGTTAAAACTAGACGCAGGCTGTCGTAAACGACAGCAAATGTATATCGGCGGAACGCCCCATGCGTCTGCGTCAACTGCTATAACACCGACTGCCTTATGGCGGAGGAGGTGGTGGA
>JAVQKG010038240.1:0-17364 GCA_036025885.1 Hypseleotris bucephala
ACCAACAGTTGTAAATATCATGAGAGAATAATCCAGTAGTGTCAACACATGTAAATATAAGAATTAATGAACCTGTAGGTTTGTAAACTGACCTTATTTAACCTTTTTGCAAACTAAAAGAATAAATTTGAGATATATTATTTGAACATTTCCTGACATCTAACTTCAATATTTTGATTTTGATACATTTTAAGACTCCCAGAAAATGCAATCAAATTAAGGTAAGTCAAAAGTTAGAACACATTTCTCATTCAACTGATGAAGATTCACAAACTTTTGGCCACGGCAGTATACAATGCTGTTTTACCAGAACTACAATGCCACTTCTTCAAACTTGTCTTTAGTGGCAGTTGACAGACAGTGAATCGATAAAGAAATCAAGAAGATGATTCACCACTATAGGGTAAATATACAGTGTTTGTCTGTCGGATTACTTTTGCTCACTATTAAATTTCACACACAAAATAGGAAGCAGTCGTTTTATGGTTCCATTTGAAAGAAGAGTTTTGTTTGGTCAGGCTTCAACCACAACTGTTAAACACTCCACAAAAGCAAAGTGGGCCTGCTCTTAAACAAAACTTCACCAACACACACAATTCTTATAGTGCAGACCTTAAAATACAAGTAAAAAGCCTACACAACTTACACAACCCAAGATAAACATTCAAACATGGCCCACGCTCCTTATACAAACTTCTTAACAGTGCCTCCGTACACATAGTTTTACTCCTGTTCTAAAGCTCACTCACTGTAATCAGCAACGAAAGCACCACATCCGCCACAATGACCCATGTTAACATATCCAACCTCTCCCCGGCCCACAAGACAAATATTTACTTTTCTCCAGATATGGACCTGAATGATGGGAGAACTTTACATGGGAGAGTTTTGTTTTGTCTTTACGTCTCTTTCATTCTCGCTCACTCCCTGTCTGTCTGTAATCAGTCTAGTTGTATAGCAGTAGCTCAGTTCTCCATCAATGACAAAAAACAAGAAGGCAGATACAGAGAGCTTTGCATACAGTGTTAGTATAGTTTATACAAGAAAAAGTTAGTTAGCCACTTGTTACTACTAAGGAGAAAATGAATGAATAATGTTATCATATGCTTTATTTTATTTTACCTGGCTTTACATTTGCCACATTTGTCTTAACTTTTCTGAGCTTTGTGTTATAATTACAAGAAGCGCACAGCTGAAAATCTGTACTTTAATCTCAGCCAGAGCTTTTTCGACAAATCGAATGCCACAACTATAGTATTGCTTAAGTTATAAAAGGCATAATTGCTAATGTAGAAGTTCATTCAAGAAGAAAAAAATGTCCAAACATTTACAGTTGAAGCCCCACCATGAATAAAGAAACAATGAAAGAGCCAGTAGCACCTGTAAATGGGGTAATGAGAGTCAAGAAGTTGACAATGAGGTCATCCGAGCTTCAGTGGTGGATGCAGCTCCAACACACTCGGCTTTTTCCTTGAAACTCGGACGATAATTGGGCGCTCACATCAAAAAGGCTTTTAATAGAAGGACTCCAGCGACTGCTAATCCCCAGCCTTCACACACACTGGGAGGAAAGGAGTTTTGTGCTGCCTGGCGTCCACCACAGTGAAGCAAATATCTTCAGAAGACATCAAAGTCCTCCCCCCGAAACCTAAGACTTCGTGGCTATCTGATCACGGTGACGGCTAAGCGGGACAGACATTTTTTTCGCCGGCAAGTCATTTGGAAACAAAAGAAAGAATTTCATCTGCTTTTTGAAAAACAACATACATCAGAGGGGAGAGTGCAAGCGCTTGGGCACAATGGGGTCATCATCATAATGGTCATGGCTTGCCGTTTGGGTGGGTCAAACTGTACAAACAAGCCTACTGTATGAAATGGCACACGTGACTAAGTTAGGCACATGTCTGTTGTGGTTATATCTTAATAGTAGACTATAAGCTTCATGAACATTGCCTTATAGTGTTCAAATAATTATGGGAGGTTGGCATGTCATGACATGCCATAACTGTCAAATTATAAATTAACGTTAGACAGTACTGAACCGTTTGACAAAAAAAGTACTAACTTCTGCCAGAGAATAGCCATTGTGTTTACTGGTAATTACAAGTCAATTCAATATGTCTTCACAGATGCTCTTTTGTGCCTTTTTGGGAGACTCATTAAAACTAACCACTGGCTGTATCCCTGACGTGCAGGTGATTTGTGCCCCCAGGTTCAATAATGAAGAAGATGATACAGCCCCCTTCATACAATCCATGCTCTTTTATTAGAGGGCTATATTCTGCTCGACAGCTGTGCTCCTGATGCTTGCACTGACTACAAAAAACATACACAACTGGCACAAGATGAGAGGCACTATGCTGAACTGCACCTAGAGCAGTTTGAAGCGGGACATAATATAGAAAACGGTTTTCTGTCACATACTGAACATGTGGTGAAAGTTTGCTAACACATGCAGAAAAGACTGACATGGCCCCAGCGCAGGGATGACACGCATATTTTTAAAGTGTTTCTTAGTTGAGGAGCATTGTGACATAGAGGTTAGTGCAGCAAGGAAGTTGTGGTTTGATCAGGCCTACTTCAAGTGGACTCTGCATGTCTTACCAGTGAAAATGTGAGTTCTCTCCCAACATCCAAAAACATGCAGGTGCTAAAAAAAGTGTATCTAGTATGAATTAATTATGTAATTAATAAAGTCAATGGTTGTCTGTCAGTTTTTCTCAAATATTAAAAAGTTGTGTCTGCATGTCTGATGTTACTGTGGGTTCCAAGGTAGAAGAAAAAAGAATTCCTCCCACTGTCCAAAAACATACATGGTTTGAAGAATTTGAAACCTTAAAATTACCAATAGTTAGTGGTTATCTGTCAGTGTAGGTCTCTGTGTCAGCCCTGTGCCACTTTGAAGGGTGTAGCCGCCTAAGGCCCATAGGCTCCTGTCACTTGTGACCTTAACATGAATAAACTAAAGATGAATGAATACTGTACAAATGCTAAACTCCAGTGCTCATTCCCACCCATGTCTTCCTCTAACCAGCTCATCAGCCCAGAAGCCTCTAGCTACACACACAGAGGCTGAGGATGTGCTGACAGGGAAGAGACTGCCGGCTCTTAATTAGCAGGAAGTTGCAGTGTCAAGGTGTCACAGACGTAGTGTGGATTCTTGGGCCTGGTCCGTCCCCCTCTCGATTCCCTCGAGGGAGCGCTTTGTTGTCGCATTTTCGGCATCAAACGACGCCTGCCACTCGCTGCCTGGAACGCAGCCGTTTACCTCCCACTGTGTTTGTATTTGCTCATAAATGAGAAACACAGGCATTTAGAGACTCAGATGTTCTAATTTTGACCTCGCGCTCAGAAGCGGGAAAAGGAGGGAGGCCATGGAGGAGCAGGGACATCCTAATTGCCAATTTGGGATCCTTTGGAGCGGATGGGCACTCAAGTAAAAAATGATTTGGCCTATCTGCTTTCATCTTTCCATCCTATCCTCTTGCAGGCTACCCCCTCCATCTTAGGTTTGTCTGGCAGCCATTTTTTCCAGCTTGTCAGGTCTTTAACTCTGGGCCCGCACACACACATGGACGCACACCTCTACACACACATATAGTCAATCATGAGTGTGTATACGGGTTGCCCGTGTGTCGCCTGACAGGGGCCAAGCAGGGCAGCTCTGTGCACAGCCACTCTTCCCAGACGTTGCGTTGTAATTGTCAAGAAGGGCGACCTCGGCTTCCTTTTGAAACCCCGCTGCGCACAACATTTATTTAAGGAAACACCGGGACAGGAGGAGAGGTCGGATAGCCGGGACAAGACCATCGCCTTCACTTTAAAGAAGCAAGGCAAACTGGACAAAGGGAAGAGAGAAAGTGACAGGAAACAAGTTAACAACAGTAGCGCATTCCTAATTTTTTCCATTCTGGGCTGTTATTATAGATTTCAGGAGTCTAGTGAGGCTTGTCCGACTGTAGGGCTGAGAACAAAATGAACAAAGATTACATCTTAGATATTAATCGTTATACATCACTGTCATAAGACAATTGTATTTATTTTATGCTAGCTGTCTGGGCATATCCAGTAGTCTTTCATATCCCTAATGCTAATGCTAATAAACATGTAGGCCTACTGTACAGTTCTAGTAGTGAACAAAATAAGAACACAATGTTTCCTTCAATGATCAGGGACAAATGTCACATGCAGAACATTGAATGATGACTGAGCATGACGTCCATACTTGAAATACTATGGGCCACCTGCCAGGTTTGGTGACTATAGTTAAATCTGGCAAATGCACAGTACCATCATCCATTACGATATTGTTTGAAGCTGCGAGGGTGGACCCTTCCTCTCTCTCCTCTGCTTGCTCGTCCGCAGAGCTGAGGAATGTGTGAGAGCCATGTGTCAAATCCCCAGACTGTGGGAAAGTGCTGCTCTCGGCTGAACTCCCCCCCCCCCCCCCCTCTCTCTCTTATATTTCTCTGGGCCGCTCTCCAGTCGATCGCCCTGCTCTGGCCCATGTGCGAGTGTGTGTGCGCCTTGCCTCGGAGCACACAGGAAGTGAGCCCGGAGCGTCTGCCAGCACAACTCCGCCTGGACTGGAACGGCCGCTTCCTGCAGACGGTTTCTATGCCAACACCAAGCAGCTCACAACACACTCTCGGAAACTCACAAGGCAACATCCTCCGCCGCTCGCGAGGATGAGCCAAGACACCAGCAGGGCAGAAGGCTGCTCTTTCTAGATTTACTCTGTATATTTATCGCTCTGTAGCAGGGACGTCACATCAATTTAGCTGAATTGGTTAAGTTCTAGCTTATCCATGATTTAGTCACTGTTTGAACTTAGTTAAGACCTCCTTTAGCACTGGTTCAGACCTAGTTGAGTCATGCTTTAGTGGCTTAGGTTTTTTTTTTTTTTTTGCTGGTTTTGTATTGTTGTATGGTTTTCCCCAAACACCAGCTCTGCAAACACTGACTTCTCCATTACAACACCATCAGAAGTGCATGTGGATGCAATAGGAATTTCTCTAAGACTTGGCGACAAGGAAGATATTTGTGTTCAGTGTAAAGCTGAGAGATGGTTTGGAGCATGACACGGGACACTTGCCATTGTTGGAAGTTTAGTGTGAAATTTTTCTTGGTCATGTTAACCACCTGAAACAGATTTTCCCACGCTCTGTTTCTGCAGTGTTTTTTAATGTAGAATTGCATTTAAAAAACAAGACCTTTGTAGGTTTTTTTGGTATAAGAAAAGCTCATCAAATCTGCAATACAGACTTTATGCTACTTTTTATTATACTTTTTATTTTATGTCTGTATTGATAATAATAATAATAATAATAATAATAATAATAATAATAATAATAATCCCTATAATAAAACAATTTAGATTCAACTTTGTGATTGTTATGTTCCCTTTTGTTAGTCTTGAATCTTCACTAACCAAGCCAAAAGTCCTCTCCACAAGCCCAAACGGAGGACATTAAACATGTTTACTACTCCACACACTGACTCTGTAGCCCTCACACACTGAAGACAGATGATATCAGCAGTCATGGGTCGTCCTGATCTGTGTCCCAGCTGGACCAGACAGAGAGGGCAATAATCCCATCTTCATGAGGTTCATATGGGCTGCAGCGGTTCGTCTGAGGTAACCCCAACATGCCAGCGCTCAAAGTCTCTCTGCCCTGACAACAAACTAAAAAGACGCAGGGGACTGTTTTATCTAAGCTACATTTTAGTCAAACACATACAACTAGTTACGTTATTATTTTCGCACTGCAGATTGTAGATGAAAAACAAATTAGACAATGTGCGAAATATGGTCAAAAGCAACATATTTGCTCAATTAACTACAAAACAGTACCTTGATAACATATTAAAACATTTTACATCTACCATCTTCTTTGTGACAGAAACCAATGGAGAGTGTCTATTGCTCAAGTTTTTTGCATGTGGTTTTGAATATAACAAAATCAGTTAAATCAGTCATGCAACCAAATAAATACAGAAAAAGACTCATGTTAAAAGTACCACACTATGTCAGCTTTCAACCTCACTCACAAAAACAAAGAGACACACACAAACAATTACGACACAGTGTGTGTGAGCCAGGCGCCAGGAGCAGAACTAGCACTCTTACAAATCTCCCTTCTCCACATCAACGGCACTGCCTGGCCAAACACCCCGCAGAAATACAATACAAATATCCCAGGGAGAGAAAGGGCGAATGACAGGAGGAAGAATAATGCGCGCTGTACCGCTGTAGGTCCAAGAATGGGTTTCTGCTTTTTGACAGAAGAAGTGGTTAGGCTAGTGGGCGCCACAGACAACCCTGGCTCCCTCTCTGCTGCTAGTTGAATAAGCAGTCTTGGTGCTTATCATTTATTTTATCATATACTTCACAAGGATTGTGGGTTTGATTCCTGATCCTTGATCTCTCTGAGTGGAGTCTGTATGTCCTCCCTGTGTTACTGTGGGTTCTCCCTGGGTACTCCAGCTTTCTTCCACTGCTCAAAAAAAATGCATGTTTTGGTGGAATCGCTGACTCTAAATTGTCCCCAGTGAATGAATGTGAGAGTAAATGGTACTCCATCTGTGTATGTCTCTGTGATAGCCCTGTGACTAACTGGCCAGTGTCCAGTGTGTCTATGGCTCATAGTTGCAGGGATAACCTCTAATTATAGTTGAAATAAGCTAGAGAACACTTGCATGCTGATTAAAAATAACAATCTACACAATATGTTATTTTGTCAAAAGAGCTGACTCTGCAGTTGGTACATAAGAGCTGACAAAAAACTTCCTTTCATTTTATACAGCTGAACACTTTCCTCTCTTTATACTAAGCTGAATACGGAAAAATAACTTTCTTGTGCACATAATTGTAATAAATAAACGAAACCATGCTCTGAAAAACCCACATTGCCTGTTTAATAGCTTTTTGAGGGTCACAAGGTGATTTACAACCGGCAGAAGAGCTGGACATGCCCACACCAGTAAATAATGTGCAGACCAGAGTTTGAAAAGTCCCACCTTCCCCTGCCATCCCCTAATTGGACATTAATCATGACATCATAGAAATAGCTGAGATATTTTAACTTCTCTTTGGCAGGAGGTCTGTGTGGGCAGCTTAAGGCAAAAAGTTTTTTTTCCTTAAAGCTGAGGTCATCATAGTTATGTGGCAATGGGGTCAAAAAAGCAGGGGAAGGCTAGTAGAGACTTGCATTGGAGTTACCACTTAAATGTGGCGCTAGCTAGTTTGCTTTTTGATTAAGAATTACTATTATGATGCTATGGCTGAAAATGCGGAAAGTAGAAAGTAACTATAACACTTTTTTCATGTTTAATATATTAGGTTGATCTAACAGCCAACTACAGATTCTAAGTGCAGTCTGCATGTTCTCTCAGTGTTCCCATGGGTTCTATCAAGGGAGGAGAATTGGTCACTTTAAAATAGCTAATTATATCTGTGTCTGTCCTGCATCTCGCCACTGTTCCAGGTGTACCCTGTCTATGGCCCATAGTTGCTTGAATAAACTCCAAAAGAAGATGAATGTTTTGCTTCTACTTGAGTACTTGTACATTTTAAAATAATGCTTGTAATTGGGTAAGGTTTTAAATACTTGTACAATTAAATGTACAAGTATTTACATTTAGGTGTGCAGCGTGAATAATGAATTTGGTGATGACAGGAGAGGTATAGGGGTGGTAAAAGCTGGAGCAGGGGAAGCACCAGGCCCATGTTATCAGTCTTCAGGCTGTGAGTGATCTAAGTGGGCTGAGCCAGAAGAGAAGGGCCTCTGTTGTGCCCTGTGATCCAGACGCTGCTGCTGCTGCTTTATGGCATGCAGATCTATATCAGTGTGGGAAAAGGCTCCAAGGCTAAAGATCTGAGTGTGCACTGAGTGTGTGTTTGTTTGGCTTGTGTGGAGTTCTGCCACTAAAGCAATCAAGAGGGCAAAGGCATGTGTGTGTGGCTGATTTAGTGCACTGTAAAACAGACCCTTGTCATAGGAAAACTGAAAGACTTAAAAAGTAAGTGACATTCAGCTCAGTTTAGTTATTCTTTAAGCCTACATGTGGTTTAGTTCCAGTTTAGACTGTTGGTTTAGGTTACTTGGGAGCATTTTTATGCCAAACAATGCACCTGACTAGCTATGAAACAAACAATAAGCTCTAAGCCATCTCTCTTGTAATTTGATGTCAAGTGGCAATGATAACACAAGACTTAGCTGTACTTAGACAAGTTGTAGGAAAACTGATAGACATTTACTGTATGTTGGCGATCCCCTATCTAAGCAAATATGGGCCATGGGATGTGTACACTTGACAGATAGTCTCACATTTATTTACAAGTAGTAAATCAAGATGTTTGTGTTAAATAATCATTTGAAACTTATTTGATTACTTACCAATTTTTAAAGGCAGTTACTTTCCTATGTAGGTTTCCCAGTTTGAATTTTACAGTGTTTTATGTGGGTGTGCAGTACTTAGGTTTCTGGCACTAAAGCAATCAAGAGGGCAGAGGCTTGTATGTTTTAAGTGTGTGCCTGGCTGCTGTGCGCTCTGATAAGGACTATAAACAAAATCTAACAGCAGGCGGGCAGGTTCAGTCGTACTGCGAACGATAAGACGCTATACTTTAACCCCTCCAAGTTTAACCAAGCCTTTACTTTTCAAAGACCCGAGACACAAGACATGAACAGAGGTCATAAATGAGTAAAAATGTCTGTAGCAATTAAAACTCACGTCACTCCCATTCCAGAGCACATCAAGGCCGTGTCAGCAGACAGCAGTAAAAAAGACTAATCACTGGTTAGTAATGTCCGTGCAGTGGGCTACAGACTATTACGGATTGGTTATAATGTCTGTAATGGTCATAAGGATGTCATGTATTTAAGTCAAGGATGGTTTAGTAGGGAACAACAAGCATGTTCAATTTCTATATTGTTTTTAGTTAACAGACAAGTTAACAGACAAGTCCTGGTTTAGTTTTTTTCACCTATCTGCAATCTTTTGTCTAGTCCTAGTTTAGTTTAAAAGCTCCTTTTTCAGTCCTGATTAGTTTCTGGTTTAGTCCTGGTTTAGCTCAAGTATAGTCCTAGTTTAGACCTGGTAACGTCCTGGTTCAGCCCGAGTTTAATCCTGGTTTAGTCCTACAGTTAGACCTGCTTTAGCCTGGTAGTCCATCTGCTGTTACCTACCACACACTTTACACCAACCTCTGTTTTTGTCCTAGTTTAGCCCTCGTTTATATGACTCACTTTTGATGGGCTTGGGAACCACACAGACTTGGGCCAAATGACACCCATGACTGGCCATTAAACAACACGCACACATTAAAACTCTATAAGCCAGCTACCTCCTCTCATTTGATGCCCACTGAATGATGCAGACAGTGCACAGCTCCCATAAACCTGCAGGAGGGTTGAGAGGTGATGAAGTCAGAGCTAAATCAGTGGCAGCTTTAGCTATTAGTTGAGTCATGGATGAGTTCATAAGAGAGGCGCACACCATGGGGTCAGTGGGTAAATCACGCTCCATTTCACCGGACCAGTCTCCTTTCTTCAGACAGATTGGGCAGACGCCAGGCTCCACCGGGGCCACACCGAGTCACCTGGGCGGCCTGAGATGAAGGGACAAGACAAGTGTGGCTCCAGTGATGTCATCATTAAGAGACAGCAAGGGCTTTAAATGGATGGCACACTTCCCCAGCCCCTCTCAACCATACACTTCATCATAAGCTAATGACTGCTGGTAGGTTTTTAGGGCTGCTCAATACTATAAAGTTAGCATATCAGTAACTACAAAGGCATATGAAAAACAGAATGTTTTGCAATATTGCTATACTTACTGTATATTTGTGTCTATATTTGTAAAATCAGAGCCGTGAATAAAGTTGAATCGTGACTAAAAATAAATAAAGAAAAATAAAGAAGAGCCACAGATATCAGTTTAGCCATGGTTTAGTTCTGGTTTAGCACTAGTTTAGCATTGGCTAGCTAAATGGGTTTAGTTTTTGATTCAAATATCGGCTGAAATATTCATACCACATTTGTCAAAAAGTAATGTTGAATATACATTTATAATATTCTGCAAGCCTAGTAGGTAGTATAGACAATGTATATGCACCAGGTCATAGCCTTGTGTAACGCCAGCAACTAGAGAGGTCCACAGTGAACAGAGGTGGTGTGCTTTTGGCAATCAGCGTCACTTATGCACTACACTGGGAGTGGCTGCAGACATTAAACAGTCATTACATCAACAGTATGGATAGGCCACACTCTAAAGCTGCTTCATCTGCTTTATGACCATCATAACGCCAGTGAATAGCACCTCTACTAAATTTTTATTTCTGGCAGTAAAAAGAGAGGGTTGGACACAGGGACTGAAGTCATAAGCCACCAGCGCGGACAATAAAGTGGGCATTACTAAGTCAAAGATTAATGATTCGCCTTTATATCAGTTGTCTTGTGAAATATCAAACAAGAAAAAAACTATCAGTTGCAAATGGTACACTGTATTGCTAGATTGTGTTTTATTTATAACAAATTGCTACTGCCAGTCAATCCACTATCTACAGAGGTATTCACTACAGTCATTGCTTTTTCTTTGGTAATTGGACCCTCAATTAAAATTTTTAAATGTCTGTAGGCAATGTCTAAAATAGTAGTGGTAGACAGAAGTCTCAGAGCCTTCCTGCTTGTATCGCAGATATCAGCCACATGACCAGAACGCATTGCCTTTGGTCACAAATAAACGGAGTGTATCCAGAGGAGAGCATGTCCTCACAGGTCACAGGACTTGGCTCACATCACAGTTGCACGCAGCGCTGTCTGTCACGTTACCATGACATTCAGGTCAGCTGATGAGAGGGAGCTGAGCTCCTGCTGCTTCATTGTGAGCTTCAGTAACATGCAGCACGGCCGTGTGCCGCTGCCTAAAGAGGTGCTAATGTGCTTCACACCTTGAGGCTAAAGACAGCAGTTAGCTTGTTCAAACAGTAGTTTGGGCTAAAATCTACCTCCTCTGCTGAGGTATTGTTCACGTCAACAAGGACCATGAGCATCTCAGTAGGAGGACAACTCAGGTGACTGGTGTAAATTTATGACCACAATCATGTGCTCCGGAATCAGGAGGTTTATATAAGAATCACTAAAATGAACCAGGCAATTAACATACAAATACAAAGTGAGCCGACACAAACACAAACATTGGGGCCTGCAGTCAGAGCAGGAGGAGCTAATGGTGGGAATGGACCTTTTAACATGGAAGTGAGAAAAAGGTTGGCATCACAGCAGAAGTTTACTTTGTTAAAACAACGAGGTCTGTTGTGTGGTCGGGCACATGATGTCATGTGTCTGCTCTGCTGTGGTTAACAACTGCATGTGACGTTTGACTGCTCTATAATGAGCTTGTGATTGTGTCTTTACAGCACAATTAAGTAACCTTTAGATTTCCAAACAAGATATATAGTTATTTAAAATGGGAATGTTGAGGTATAATTTTATACCTTTCATTAGCACAATCCACTATTGTTGCTTCATCATATGGCATGTATGGCCTTGCAGATATACTCAAAATAATACACTTAGGTCAAATCCTCTTGTGTTATCCACTGATCTATGGGGTGAACAATTCACTGCAAAACGCAAATACACTAAAACCCTTCTTCATTAAGGCCTATCCTCAGACCAGTATGCAAATCAATGCAAACACTAATGTAAAGAACCATCCTTTTTAAGCCTTGAGGAGTTATGGGCTGGAAACAAGCCCAAACCCAAGTGCAAACGGTAACAGACAAAACAACATGAAACAAGCTCTTGTGACAATCCACGGTGCACACAGTTTACCACCATCTCCATCTAAACCTATTGTGGACCAAGGGTCTGTGGTCCTTATTGTGAGAGCGACCAGTGCCACAGAAAGGCAACGTGTTGACAGAGAGGATGGAGATGGCAGATTGGCTCATGTCCCACATCTGGCCTTCGCACTGATTCTGCCAGTGTTAACAGGGTTGAAGTGGGACAGGGGTCGTCCTCAAGTGGGATGAGGGCGTGCTGAGGTCCCTTCACTGACACAAGGGGTGATTAAAAAGTGGAATTAGCAGGGCAGCAGCACACATCAAAACACTGAGAGAAACCTATCCATCTGGGTCTATCAATGAGAAGCAGATTAGGTAAGCAGCCCCCACCTCATCACCCTGTCCCATCTCAACACACACTGCCCGAACTGGTACACTTTGTTAATTCCAACAGTTAAAAGACCTCCCATGATAAAAAGGGGGACACAAGGCTTTTTAAAAGGTAGCAGTTGCTCTGATCCTATATCTCTTTTCTCTGTTACTGGATTGTGTGGCAGACATTAACATGCAAATATGGTCTAAATCCCGAGGTCCACAGCTGAACAGACCTCTGAACAGCATAGAAGAAATGGCAGAACACAACCAGGTCAGAGTAAAAGGGAAAGACACAAAACACTCGTGCTACAAAAGATCCAGCGCAATCTGACTGCAACAAAGGATGACCAATGTAGAAAATCCAAGAACAGTATTTATACCAAATGTATCCAAGGGGAACCAAAATATTAAGGGAATTAATACTTAAGTAATGTTTGATTTTGACAGAACAAAAAGTATGCATGTATTGTATTTTTGTATTTGGGGAAAGTTTTAAATCCATTTTAATAGCAATGTAATAAAAATATTTAGATGTATCACAGATTTTATTATTAATAATATAAATATGCTAACCACTTCAGTCACTGATGCTGCAATTTGTTGTTGAATTAATGGATGCTAGAGATAGTATTTTTTGTATTATCTGCATATACAAAAATAAAAGGGAAAAAACATGAATAGAAAAACTATTGGAAACATAAGGTAGAAAGGCATATACTCTATGTAGATGTTCTGGATAAAGTAGTAGTCAAGCTTTAATCAAAGTAGGACCATTTCAACTACCACTCTATGAAAATTACAACTTACTACATTAAAAGGGCAGTAGTAGTCTAAAATAAGAAAGCTGCTAATTGTGATTTATTTAGAAACAAACGGAATTTCTCCAGAGAAACCAAGCGTCATGTTTTAGAGTGAATTATTTACAAAACAGAAACCAACCTGACCCCACATAGTAATTGATCTTAAACGATTTCACCACTCACTCAAAGATTCAAAAGGTGTCAAGCTGAAAGGGGTGTCTCTATTGCCCACATCACTAAAAAGTAAAGATGAAAAACGTCTCTTTTCCTTTACCTTTAATGATGCTTTGTTGTTATCTTGCCGTGCCTCTCAGGGATGCGTCTGCTTCTACAGCCTTTGAAACTAGTTGCATTGTTTCAGGCAAGGTTCGCGCTGAGGTTATGGGTAATTGCAATAGCTGTTTTACATTTCAATCGGAGGTATAATCTCTAAGTCCTCATCTCTCCCAACACAAAAACACTGATATCCCCCTAATTTAGACATTTAGATGTGGTCGTGGAAGGATCTTAGGAAAGTTAGGAATATTATACTGGCGGTTCTGTTTGTCAACTGTACAGGATGCTTCCAATACATCCTCGCTGCATTTGCCACAGTTTAACACGTTGTTTTTTGTATACTTCATAGTGCAAAGATTTGGAAAGAAATGCTGAAGTAAAGTGACTATAAGGTTCAAAACTATATTAACTTTGTGTTGTATCTAAGAATCAAAGCAAGAAACTATGATGAGTTGTAATTGTCTAGATTCAATGATTTTTTTCCTTGGTTTCTTCACTTGGTTTGGCTCCATAAATCGCAACATTGCTGAGTCTATATGGGCTTAGGAAGAGACAGAAAGAAGTAAATAGCCTACAACCACTGATGTTGGAAAGACGCTGTCCTTCAAAAATTCAGATTCAGATTAATTTATAATGACCAC
This sequence comes from Hypseleotris bucephala, assembly GCA_036025885.1. Taxonomy (NCBI): domain Eukaryota; kingdom Metazoa; phylum Chordata; class Actinopteri; order Gobiiformes; family Eleotridae; genus Hypseleotris; species Hypseleotris bucephala. The sequence continues at coordinate 13,884 of JAVQKG010038240.1, forward strand.
ACAATGTGATAAATGTACAGTATGTAAGTGGACTTTTGAAAACAAAGTATGGTATCTGACTGGATTCAGGGTTTTATTCTGAATGCTCACTTTGCGTTTTGTAAACTGATGTCAATAAACTTCCATAACATCAATAACATATTTCTATAAGCAATTCTTCTAACATTATCTTAAAAAAAAAATGTATAGCATACGCACTCTAACCCACATTAATTGTGCTTGCATTTTTATGGCAGCCTACTTATATGATGCTCATTTGACACAAGGGTTCCTCTGTTAGTTCCTCTTAATGGCTGACTACTTCTCCTAAGGTGAACTCTTCACTTTTAAGGACCCTAAGGTAAATGCATGGTCCTTCAAACTCCAACTTTTTTCTTTCCATTTGTGACTTCTTGAGGGGAGTGCTTCTCGTTCAAATTCCTTCAGAGTGGACACTTAACAAAGAGTCTTTCCCCGGTCCAGTTTATCACTATTTTCCTCCAGCTACCATGTCCTCCTCCACATAAGCCATAATAAAGGCCCTCGAAGATATAACTGAAGTGAATTAGCATGTCCACAATGGATAGTGGACATAGTTGCTTGGACCTCCAACTTTTACAGTCTACCAGGGCAGCGGGAGAACCGTTTTTCCTAAAGACCCTCCTCTTTACATTTCTATGGAGCGACTCATTAGCTAAGTAGAATCCTCTCTTTCTTATGGCATCTCGCTTCTTTGTTCATGGGGCAGTCTTTGTCTCCCCTAAATGATGCCACACAAGGCCCATTTTTTGGTTAATACATATTTACAGCCATGTAGGGTTTTTGTAGGGATCCTGTCGTTTTATTTTCCGGGCCGTCATTCTAGACACCGTAAACCCATTACCAAGCTGTTTAGGGTAATTGTCCGGCCGTATAGTAGTTCTGTTTGTAAAGCTCAATGAGTCGGCACATTTAAAAGTGAGCAGATGGCTAGACAACACATGCTGAGGAGGCTAGAAGACAACCTGATGCATTTACAAAAACCTGACCTAAAAATGCAGTTCAAAGTACAATAAGGATGGCTTCATAGAGAAAAATGCTATACACTACTTCACCGCTAAGTATTGTAATGATATGACAGGAGATAACTGGGTATTCATTTTGTCATATCAATTTAATATACGGAAACTGAATGTATGAAAGTAAGGAAGATGACGACTCTAGATTTAGTGGTGAAAAATGGGTGTCAATAAAAACCTAAAGGCGAACCCAAGACTAAACCAGGTTTAAACTAGGGCCAAACCAAGAATAAACAAGAGAAACTTTTTTTTCACATTTGTCCACAATAAAAACAAAGTCTTTTGTGTGTAAATCTGATCAGATAGAGGACCATAACATTACTGCAATACATTTAGTTTTCTGCATTATGGATAAGTACCTTTGACAGTAATACAGCAATAACAACACATTTGTGATATACAGTTTTGTGCATTAAGTTAGAAGTTGGTTTGGCTACTGCTTAGTCACTCCAAGGCAAAAATAACATTACATAGTGATACATTATTGTTATCGCTGTGCGTACGTGATAATTGTAATGTTTGCAGTTTGTGTTTACAGTAGCCTGTTGGGGGGTAGTGTCGCCCCATGTCCCGAGTGAATTAAAAAGCCAGCTGTGATACTGCCTGAAAACAACATGAGCACAAACAAAAGCTGGGATCCCCTCGCTCCCCCCGAAAGACAAAAGATACAGAGACAAGAGGCTGAAACTTCACAATCATCTCTCCGTCTACAATGGGCCAAGCTCCTGTAACAAGAGGGATCAGGGGGATCGTAGTGGGGCTAAGACTACAGGTTTCAGAGCAAGCCATTAATTCCACTCTGCTTAGCACACAATTAATTTCACTCTCATGCAGCAGCTCAAAGCCTATACTGATAAGAAGAAGAGGAGAGCTGACTCTAAAACCAAGATTAAAAGTGAAGCAGCAAATTCCACTTAGCTCGGGCCAGATGCTCCAGAGTGAGGACCTGAGAGAAGGGCACATAATGAGGAAAGCAAACTATGGCAAAGATTCAATCCTAGATGCTCCTTTAATGTCCAACAACTTAGTCAGTTTTATAAATGTTATTGTCACTGTATTGAGATCAGACACTAGTTGAACTCTTTCTATCACTATTTACTAAGTGGCTACTTTTGTTAGGGTCTACCTGTGTGTATCTTGTCCTGAGTTTTAAAATGGTACATCTTGCTTGCTCTCTATTATGTTATATACAGATATATATAAATAGACAACAAGCCGTTTAATACTGTATGTTACTAGCACTGTAAGGGTCTTCCTAATATTGTGGCCATCTAAAACTCTCTACAACTACTTGGACTGTTTTGAATGTTATTGTTACTCCAACTCACTGGCCACTTTATTAGGTAGTGATACATCATCTACCTAATAAAAAGTGTTATTGTCAGATTCATCAGATACTTTATTAGGTACATGGTCTGGCTTGTAAACATATATATAATATATAACTTTCATGCTTATTCGAATGTCGTCTTTTTTTTCCAAATCTGCATCAATATGTGTTCACCATCTACCCAATAAATTGGCCAATCAGTTTATATATTTTCTTACAACTATTTTACATTGCTTCTTAACAATTTTTTTCTTACAGTATAATTGCGATAACAACCTTTCTAACCCACTGACTCCCAAATCAATGCCTGATTGTGCGATTTAACCAATTTGTCGGCACATGCAGAGTTTTTCAATCTCTCTTTTCTGTTTATCTTGTATGAAAAGATCCCAGGGACTAAGTCGGGATTAAACATGTCTACAAAAATGAAACAATAAAGTTAACCAAGCCAAAAAAGGGTGTCCCTGCTGACTTTTCCATTTGAGCTAATGTGACCAACGTTAATGCTTCTTTGAGCTTAATTCGGCCACAAAAGTAGCTAAACCGAGGGCCAATTGTGAGTGCTAACCAGGGCACCTGCCAGAACCTGTGGGAGCTCCGGGACTGGGGATGGTCTTTCTTCCCAAAGCGGGGCCAGTGGTACCGGATTAGGGTCCTGGGGTGCAGACATCCTCTTGGCTCCCCTCGTCCTGTGCACTAATGGCTAAACCCCACAGGACACCGTGAATTCAGTCGGGACAGGCCCCAAGTAGACAAGTTTACTCCCACAGAGCTAATTAGACATTTTGAACCACGTCTGGAGCAGCTCCTAACCAGTGGAATGTGTGGATTAATGATTGATGAATACAATGATAGACTAAATGATGATAGACAAATGCCAATGTCTTGTTTATCTTGATGATCTCTGAGTTTATAAATTAGCATGTTTACAGTTAAAAAAGTGTTGCTAATGTAGTAGTGTGGTGAGATTTTGTTGTTTGATCAGCCAGCTGGTAGCGCAAGCGCGCAAGGTGTATATAAGTGCAACGTTTCTTCTGCTTGCCTTCTGACCTCACCCACTTCCTGGTCCCTGTTTGTGTCCTGCGGTGCGTGTCTCGGGTAAGCTTTATTAAGT
>JAVQKG010038263.1:0-10483 GCA_036025885.1 Hypseleotris bucephala
GGTTACAAAAACACATCTGACATTATTACCGTATAGTAGGGTGACCAGATTTCGAAATCCAAAAAGTGGGACACATTTTTTTTCTCAAATCCCCTCAAACTTACTGAGCGATAAAAAAAAGCTTCTAAAATCCACAAAATCTTGTCAAAGTACGTGCAGTTATTAGCAAGAGGTCTGAAAATAATAGCATTTTTTTTATTAAAACAATGGTATGGTCAATAAATGTTATGACATACGTATTTGTATATATTTTATATTTTATATATATATATATATATATTTTATATATTTTAAACATATTATGTGTTGCTGATGGTCAAAATGGGAACAACTGGGACAAATCAGTGTCTCATACTTGTGGGACATGGGACAAGGAGATTAAAACTGGGACTGTTCCCATTAAATAGGAACATCTGGACACCCTACAGTATAGGTCACTCAGCCTATTGTTCTATGACCCAGTACTTTTTTACTCTTACTTAAGTAATCATCTCCAATAATATTTCAATATTTTACCTAAACAGAGAATAGTAGGTCTAAATTTGTAGCTGGATTTGAACCGAGACTTTCTAATCTGCAGAGGTGGCAAGTAACGAAGTATTTGTACTTCGCATTTTCAGGTAGCCTATCTGTACTTTACTCGAGTATTTATTTTTCTGGCGACTTTTTCCTTTTAATCACTACTTTTTCAGCAAGTATCTGTACTTTCTACTCGTTACTTTTTCAAAATGGGCTTGTTACTTTTCCCCCGTCCGCGGATGATGAGATCTGAATGTGAGAGTTAATGGTTGTCGGTTTGTGTACGTCTCAGCAACAGCCCTGTTACTAACTGGCCATTGTCCATGTCCAGTGTTAACCCCACCCAAAGCCCGTAGTTACTGGGACAGGCTCCAGACACCTGTAATCCTTAACTGGGAAAAGTGGTAGAAGGTATAAGTGTGATTGTGGTGTGTGTGATTATAAATACATCCATTTTTATTATGATAAAACCTATTACACAAACTAAAACCAAAAGTAACAAGTAAAAGTAAATGCCATGTATAAATGGACAGTTGATTACAATGACTGAGCAGTGGACTCAATTTTAAAGCACATATAATTATAATTGCAACATAATTTAACCCATTATTTTCATTACTATCTGACTCATGTTGGTCTGACTATACATTTGTGTTGTTTTCATTTTATTCCTGGACAAAGACATACTTTGCCATAAAACTTCTACATTTTTAAAGGGTATATGGTGGTTCAACTGTTTATTTACTGTATTTATGATTAAGAAGCTTTCAGATATCCTAATTTGTCCCATTTCGGTTTTAACAAAACAACAACTAAACCAGATCTAACCCAGGTCTGGGAGACACTGTGGCCACATTCATTATTTCTGTATATCCCATTGACTTGGGTTTGAACCCTTATAAGAGTCTTGTAATTATCTTTTTTTGGCCATTTTCGGCTTTATTTGACAGGACAGTAGACAGACAGGAAATCAGGGAGAAGAGCAGGGAGAAACAGTCGAGAGCCAGATTCGAACTCATGATGCCGGGACAAGCACTATTGGCTCTTATTATGGGCCACACACTCTGAGCTACTGAGCTAAACAACAGCCCCCAATAATTTTCTTTAATGTGGTCATAGAGCGGTCTGCCTCCTCTACTGTCTCCATAATCTCCATAAACCTTTGCTGTATTGGTGACATTATTATTATCTCCAGTTCTTTAAATAGTTTTTATTATATTGGCGATATTATGGAATCATGTTCGTCCGCGTCCGCAGATTGGCCGTGTGAAGTTTGGCACAGTGATGCGGGCAAGGGTCTATTTAATGGACCTAAGCAAATTGTCGCAGTCGAATAAAGAATGCCTCTATCGCGCCACCATGTTGTTGATCCCTGGTACAGTGATTCTCCACATCGTGCTGAACATAAAATAGCAGCCTCTATCTTGCAGAAAAATTTGTCAAAAGCATCCTTCACAAACATCTAGGGCAGCAGTGACACAGAGGGTAAGCATTCGCCCTGCAGCAGTAGGGTTGCCGGTTTGAATCCCTGCCCGAGCTTATATTGTCGTTGTGTCCCTGGGCAAGACACTAAACCCGAATTGTGCATCACAGGTCCTAATAATTCCTCGCAAGCAATCTCCGATCAAGAAGTTCATCGGTGTCACAGCAATTGACGCAGACGCATGGGGCGTTTCGCCGATATACAATTTCTGTCGTGTACGACAGCGTGGGTCTAATTGTATGTGACTTTTAGAGGCAGATATACTATTATGCTATAAAGAATGCTAAGGTGTTGCTATACTTATTAATGTACAGTATATAGTTTTTAATGTGCATCATCCCCATGTCCTTTGACTACTTAGCTCCTTGACTCTCCCTGACCTCCAGCAGTCGTTTGAACTCATTTCCTTTTTCGCTGAAAGCTTTTGCAAGGCTTTGAAATGTGCTGCTGTACTGTATTTTGGTCATTCTGGGAGGAAGCCTGAGCCATTTTATTTCCACTAAATACACAGCACCTGAATATTTCATGGCTGAAATAATGGCCGTCAGTGGTAGATACACGTAACCACCTTTCTCCTAAGTGCAGCATGAGTACATTCGTGGCATTAACCCTTAAGGACTATTATGGATGAAGTGGCCACAGAAACAATAGACTATGCATTTCAGTAGGAGCATTTACAGTATAATGTATTGTTAAGTGTCTGTATTTCAGTTTTGTTTTGACTTTCTCAGCATTTTTCCTTAACAGCTTTGCACCCTTTTCAGCATGATCATTATGTGTACTATTCTGACCAACTGTATATTCATGACCTTTAGTGATCCTCCTGAGTGGTCAAAAAATGTAGAGTAAGTCCAATTTCCTTTTCTTCTTTTCAGTTCCTAACAATAACTCTTTTATCCAGCACACTGAGATAATTCTATCACTCCTCTCCAGGTACACATTCACAGGAATTTATACATTTGAGTCTCTTGTAAAAATCACAGCACGAGGATTCTGTATAGATGGGTTTACATTTCTTCGAGATCCATGGAACTGGCTGGACTTCATGGTCATTTCTATGGCGTAAGTAGATTATATATTTTTTATCGTAAACATTTTGCAGATGTGAAGATACGCCTCCATATGTTGCAGCTGCTGAGGAGAATTTTTTGCTGTCTGTTGGTTCTTATTTATACTATTCTTTCTATTGCCTCTTTTTGTTTCTGTCTGATAACCCTCTGCTGTGATTCAAATCGATTATTGTAGTCGGTCCTCCTCTTGGGGGGCTGAAGCTTTCCGTGAAGGGTTATCTGCGGTCTCCTTGTTCATCAGCTTTGCCAGCTATCAGATTTACTTTTCTGTCCTGAGGTCCCTCAAAAATGTACAAGTCCCTCCATCAAGTCTAGGGCATGCCAGAGCCATATAATAAGAGTTACAGCACTTCAATGGATCTGCATAGGATCTTAAAACTGTACATGTTTTTTATTCCTGACACTAACTCTAACATGAATATTATGAATGTTTTCAATGCTACATTTCCAATATTAAGATAATGCCATAAAGCTTTTTTTTTTTTACAAATTATAATTCCCTGTCAAAGGAGGTATGGTATTGGTAGACAATCCTTCCAAGCAGCATTTGGTTTACAGGTACCTAAAACTCTACATTGTTCTTTGGGGCCTTAAGTTAAGGAAGATAAATATGTAAGAACTAATTAAGTTTTAGAAATCAAAAGCACTTGTTTACGCATGCACACATATCTAGACTTCACTGTGGCATAAAGGTGACCTTATGGATGGAGTTAAGTGTAATCTAAATCTGTCTCTTATATGACAGCAACATAAAACATGTAAACTCATTATACAGCTCTGGCAGTTACCTCTGTATGTAGCGCAGGCCCTCAGCCCTACTGTATTTTCTTTATGTTCTCTGCATGTGAATAACACCTGTTGTAACTGTGGTCTGATCCTGCAGGTATATTACAGAGTTTGTAAACCTAGGCAATGTCTCAGCTCTGCGCACGTTCAGAGTGTTGAGGGCATTGAAAACTATTTCTGTAATTCCAGGTAAGACAGGATGGGGCGGTGGGAGGTTGGGTCAGGGCGGGTCGGTGTTAGCTCTGTGTCTTGTCTCTCTTTCCTTACTCCTTCCACCCTTCTCCTCAGTGGACAGGCTCTGTGAGTGGCGTCGTCTTCTTCCTGGTTTTTCGGTGGTGGTGGTGCTGGTGTCGTGGTGCTCTTGACGTGTGTGGTTTTGTCATCGTGTTTGTTCTGTTTGTGTGTGATCCTTCCCCTATTTCAGATATATAACAGAGTTTGTGGACCTGGGCAATGTTTCTGCGCTGAGAACGTTCAGAGTTCTCCGAGCACTCAAAACAATCTCTGTCATTCCAGGTGAGACCCAGTTTAAACACTAAGGCTGATCCTCTCACCCTTTCTTTTCTTACTTACTTACTTATTTATCGCAACAACTAAAAATTGGAGACAACCATTTTTTTTTTCTCCCAAATTATCAAAAATGGTACTAATACATTTTTGATAGGCTTTGCAGTCTCCTCTAGGGCCCTCCTCCAAAGTGTCTGCACTCTCTTCTGCCCCAGTAGTGCTCTCATTATGAGGCTTGTCTCTAAGGCAGCTGTGTTTCCTCCAGGAATAACTGTAACCTGCTGCTAGCTTATACAGAATTAGCCATTGTTCTCCTATCCTCTGTCACAGGAAGAGCTCTGTCTCCTGTAGGCTCATAGCAGTTAAAGGAGAAGTAAGTAAGTGCCTCTGTTGTTCTGGCAAGCCCTATGCTTAGGAATGTCAATAGCTTTTTTTTCATGGAAATACAAATACAAGAGTTTAAACCACAATCAGTCAAACCTACTTAGCAGCATACCGGTACGTTTTACAGAACAATTAGTGAAAACACAGTAGTCCACCAGGTTAGTAACTATCTTCACAACTTTGAAGGCAAACTGACCATATAACTACATTTAGTAAATGACTAAATCACTAAACCAACAATGTCTGTAATAATATTAGTATTCACTTACTTCTCCTTCAACAGTGCCCCTTAGATTTTAACAAGACATGTGCCTGATACTTGTTGCACTGTATCAGATTGGATTGTAAAGGAAGTCCCTTTGCTGAGGCTCATTTAAAATGGCATAGCTTATAGCCCCCATAGACCATTACTTATGTATGAAGACTGCCAAGCCTAGTTTGTGAACATATCTCTTATGCTGCATGATGCTTCTGAGTCACTTGCTTTTACAATACTAGCCTACCAAGAGCTTGGCTGACAAATGGCATTGAAAGTTTGATTTGCCCTCTTTTGTTTTGACTTTGGTTATTGATTTGTTTCCTTTGTTAAGACCTACTTGAATGATATACCACACACAGAGCAGAATCAGCACATCCAGATTATAGATGCTGGGGACGGCGAAGGTTTATTGACCTATTGACTTTTTAACCAGTGAACTCAACAGATGTACAAAATCCATTGATAGAAGATGTAAAACTCAAATCCTGCTTAGTCGACCACTGCCGGGTTTTTCAAGTCTAATGTAAATACCATCAATAAAAAAGACAGAAAAGACGGCACAACTAATCCTTAATTCCATAATGCAAAAGTTGATTTTACCTTTATGTCCTAGTAGTCTCAAGCAACCAAAACTAGATGTATGTGTTTTTGGATGCCAAGACTACAGCATACCTCTTACACAGAAAAAAGATAGGCTAATATTTAGTTGTACCCTTAAAATACTTTATTGTTTCATACTTGCCTTGTTAATCTATTCATTACATAGAGTCCTAAAGTATTAAAATATATAATAAAAAATAATTCCCCAAAATCCAAACAATACTTGGCTTATGCACTATGTTTACTATACAAATAGCTACAGAGAGCATACTTATACTATAGGGTGTGGTCATGCTGCTTCTCTGTGAGTGCCAATTGGATCCCTGCTGCCAGAGGAAGCCTGCAGGTCTGAAGGTAAACTCTTTTGTGTGGAGTGAACAGACTGCAGGGTCACGTTTTGGGGAGTCAATGCTTTGCTCAATAACACACCTCGTACAAGACAGTTCAAGAAAGTGCCCTCCCTGAGTGGCGCTGGCATTGAATTGGTCCTGTTCAGCCTTGGAGTTTAAATGACTGCATGTTGTTTTCCAGCCCCCTGCCTGTGCCTCTGTCCCTCTTCATGGCCCTCTTTGTGCTGCTGTGCTCTCTTCCTTTTATGGACTTCCTCCTCACTTTTCTGCAGCCTTCCCCCTCTATTTCACTTCATAAACCCAAAATAGTATTAAACATGTAAATAAATTAAATAATTGGACCAATCAGATGACATGAAAAGAAGTGGGAAGGCTCCTATATATTTCTTGTTTGTTTTGTTTTTAGAGATGTTATGTATGTTACTGTATTCTATGTATTGCTACTTTTATCTTTATCTGTCAATAAGCAACAACCTTAGATAATTTAGACAAACAAACAAATTAAAAAACAACTCAGAATACATAATTCAAATATAAATTAGCCCATTTGGTTCACAATCCTAATTATTCTATCCAAAGTGCACATACAATATTTACAAAAACGACAATAAAAATAAGATCGATACAGTGCAAATATGTACACATACTTATTTCAGCTCTCCCAGCCCTGCTTTTTTCCCTGTCAGTTCAGTTTTAATTTTTTAAATCAGTTTTATTTATTTATTTTATACTGGTCGACTTGGCAACGTTTGAATGTTGTGCACAGACTAGTCAATTAGTTTCTATCATATTTTTTGAAATATCTAGATTATTGTTTAATTGTAGTTACAATATGAGTTAGTTTTTACTTAATTAGTCCTTTTCAAGAATTAAAAATGGCCCTCAGAGGCTGCTATCACATGGTCGGCTCACCTGTACATCACCTGCGTGGTCTGTTGTGTTCATGTGCGTGCTCACCTCAGGACTGAAGACCATCGTTGGTGCCCTCATCCAGTCTGTGAAGAAGCTCTCAGATGTGATGATCCTGACCGTCTTCTGCCTCAGCGTCTTCGCCCTGATTGGTCTACAGCTCTTCATGGGGAACCTGCGCCAGAAGTGTGTCATCTGGCCCATCAACACCACCGAGACCTACCTGGCCAACGGCAGCAGGGGCTTTGACTGGGACGAGTACATCATGAACGATAGTAAGTCTCCAGAGGGCAGAGCTGGCAGAGGTGTCAGGGCATGACTCAGGCCCATATGCTAGAAATACAAAGCAATATGTCAGTTTGGCACACTGTAGACAGAGAGAAAGATTAGAATACAAGCAAAAAAGAGCAGGTTATACTGATCAAAATGAATTAGAATGCATAGTAAAGATGTTCGCTATCCAAATGAAAAACTGTGATTCTGTATACTGCAGTGTTTCCCATCAGAAGAGTCTAATGGCCCCACATTGTCTAATGTCCTCCCCTATAGTCTAACAATCAGCTGAAAAATAAAATAGTTTAACAAATTATATTTCTACTCTATTTCTATCGCATTTCGTGAGAGGGTTTGACTAAAAATTGACAGTACAACCATAGTCTAAAAAAATAATAAAAACATGGTAAAGGTAAAGATGTTCACTATCCGAATGAAAAGTTTGTTATTTTTTTAATCAAAAACTATAATATTTGAATGACCTGGAATACTTATGTACCATTAATCCCAGATGAAGATTACTGATAAAACAGGCATTCTGACCACTGACAAGTGAAAAATACAGGCTTCCTCTATGGCGCTGGTTCGTGTTTGGGATATATTAAGCTGCAAGTGAACCACAAAGTTGATGTGGGAAAATTGGGCAAAGTGTCAGGATAGCAAGTTTTACAATGGCCAAATTGTGATGGCTAGACAGTGTAAGTAGAAGTATTAAAAGAAATGCCTGTACTAATGACTTAAATGTGTGTTCATCTTCAGCCAATTTCTACTTCCTGCCTGGTCAGCTTGATGCCCTTCTGTGTGGAAACAGCTCTGACTCCGGGTAAGTGTTTCTCTCTTGGACCCAAATGAGTCCTGCTGTGATTTTCATATTTGATTAGAATACCAGAGCTGAGTCATTTTGGGTTGGGTGCATAACTGCTTCTTCTCCCTCTGTCCCCCCGTCCCTCCCTGCCCCACAGCCGCTGCCCAGAGGGATACACGTGCATGAAAGCTGGGAGGAATCCAAACTACGGCTACACCAGCTTTGACAGCTTCGGATGGGCTTTCCTGGCTCTCTTTCGCCTCATGACACAGGACTTCTGGGAGAACCTCTACATGCTGGTATGTTAGCATAGTTACACTTCTAACCACTATTGAATACTTCTCCCAATTAGACCGACTTCATTTGCATATATTGAACAGTCCAGTGCTGTCAACCTGACTGCTCTGTAATGGCCTCCCTGTATGGAGTCTAAAAGAGGAAGTATAAAATATTAACATCCCAGGAATACAGTACATCAAATGTGAGAGAGATGAGACCTGATAGGAGCGTCCCAACTCTATTTTTGGTCCTTCCTTTGATATTCTGCCTCCAACAGCCATCTGTGTATCTATAATGATTACGTAGTCAAGTCTGTTGTTGACTATTATTTCACCAGAGTAAAAACAAAGAATAGAGACCTCACATGTGATTTAGATGCTGTCTCTTCCATAATGTGGATGTTTTGTTGTATTTTCTCTCAAGCATTACATGTCAACCTCATCAATAATTGATGAATAGGGGATTTCTCCTTTCCGTCCCAGGAAGTCCTGTTTTTGCTTTAGTCCCTTAAGATACCATTTGCCTTTAGATGAGAATGCAAACAATTTAATTTGTATAGATTAAGCTTTCAACATTCTTTCTTTCATCCTTTCGCTATAGTGCACTGACCTAAAAATGATTGTGCAGTGCATTCAGTAGTTTCTTAAGTGGAAAAAAGTAGGTTGAAATATCTATGTCCTTGATTAAAACCATATTGTAGAGCTCATGCTGGGAGCCTGAATGCAAATATGGTATTTTCAGTATGATAGAATATTCCAGAAACTGCTGACCTAGTGGGATTTCTGTGCCCAAGAGAAATAAAACTGAAATCTACAATGGCTCAACTGCCTAGAGATGTTGCTACAAAATTCCAAATAACTTGAGTAATAAAAAAGTTCTGCAGATAACCATCTCTGTATGCACAAAACGCTAAATATTCAGTTGGTAAGGGGTCTACCTAATAAAATGGCCAGTGATTGTGTATGTAAATGTCTGTGTTTTGTCCTAAAATCTATTGTCCAGAGGATGCAAAATACATTTATGCTGAATAAGCTTTTGCACTCAAAATGCCCAAACTTTGCATTATTCCCCCACCAACAGCTGACGTTTTATTTCCGATGAGTCATTGGGAGACATGTTTGATGCTGAGCTTGACACATAGTTTCAGGTCACGTTTCAGATGTCAACACTCACTTTGTGCTCTCCTCTTCACCCATGTCCCTGTCTGGCCCACCCTATCTTTATCTCTACAGACACTCAGAGCGGCAGGAAAGACATACATGATCTTTTTTGTGCTGGTCATTTTCGTGGGGTCCTTCTATCTGGTCAATCTCATCTTGGCTGTGGTAGCTATGGCCTATGAGGAGCAGAACCAGGCCACAATGGAGGAGGCCCTGCAAAAGGAGGAAGAATTCAAGGCTATGCTAGAGCAGCTCAAGAAACAACAGGAAGATGCTCAGGTTTGCCATGAGCACAATTTACATTTAAAGTATCTCCATTGTTTTATCGTTACACTGACTTTTTTGCATATCTTCTTTATCCAGGCTGCTGCTATGGCAACCTCTGCGGGTACGGTTTCGGAGGATGCAGCAGAAGACGAGGGAGGGGGCCGGCTATCATGCAGTTCCTCAGAGATGTCAAAACTCAGCTCCAAGAGTGCCAAAGAGCGCCGCAACCGCAAGAAAAAGTGGCGACAGAAAGAGCAGGAGAAGGAGAAGGGCGACAGCGAAAAGTTTGTCAAATCCGAGTCAGACGACGGCAGCAAGAGGAGTCGATTCCGGTTTCCTGATAATCGTCTCGGTCGAAAGTCTTCCATTATGAACCAGGTACAAAGAGACACATGGTTTAGGAATTAAAACTGACTCAATACAGAGGAGAGCGACATTATACAACAAGAAAGCACTCGGAGAGTGCATACCGACGCCAGGACAGCTCACTTCCCCTATACAATGTTTTGGCACCAACTGCGACTTTAATCTGTGATGTCTAAAGGTTATATTGTTAACAAGCAATTAAGAGGCCCCGCCCCCCAACCATGACAAATATGGGAAGGGTCCATTTAAATTTTGTGATTTGTCTGGATGTTTGTGAAGAATGCTTTTGCCAAGTTTTGTAAATTTCTCTAAAATGACATTTTTCATTCAGTCCGTAGGTGGCGCTATTGAGGTAACTGTCAACTCATTAGTCAGTTGTGGTCAGAGGCGTTGGCTAATATGATGTTTCAAGTTTGATTCAAATCGGGCAAAATAATATTTTATAATAATATTATTTTTTTTAATA
>JAVQKG010038277.1:0-18030 GCA_036025885.1 Hypseleotris bucephala
TGCACAAAAGAAACACTAATTAGCTTTGTCAGGCATGAGGTTATGTAAGGTTTGTGCATAGAATCTAGGCACCAACCATTACAACTAACTATATCAGACATTTTTGAATTGATCAGTAAACGGTACATAAGTTACTGTTACCCTCACTCTCCACTTTTGAGATAAACCCACTGACTTGTGGATAAGCTCAAATAGCTAATGAACATGTTATTTAAAGACTGTTGTTTTAGTGTTTGTTCAAGACAAACTTGCTGAAGTTTGAAACAAGCCTAAAAATAAAGAGAAAAAGTAATTATAATAATAATAAACATAACCAAATGCCACTTTTTCAGGTGCAAGGTCTTTCAAATGATATGGCCTGAGTGTAAAGATTCTACATTTAAACAGTTTTGAAAGTGAGTGCCAAAACATACAAATAGTTTGTTTTCTGTGACATAAAAAAGGGTCTAATACATGCATGTAACCACATCAAAGCCAAATTACATGAGAAAGTCCTTTACTTGTCATTGAGGTTGTAGTCAGGGAGCATTTTGGCAACGTGAGGAGTGACTTTTACAAGATCAAGCACACAGTCGCAGAGAGCTGGCTGTCCTTTTGCAGCAGGGGACAGATACAGATGGCTGCTAAGGATAGAGTCAGACAGCTCAATGGTCTGGAGGTGATAGTGAGAGACTTGGCGTTGATCAAACCGTCACTTTTAGGTAGAGTCTCTGGGAAGAAGCCAATCCGGTCTCCACGGCAACACTGACCTCAAGGATGCAGGATGATGTTGCTTACATGTGTGCGTTTAACAAGGCAGCTCCATGTATAGTGCCTAAAAACAAATCAGTTTTATATGTGAGTGCTTATTCATACATGCATATTTATCTGAATATGTGTGTTATATAGAGTGGATATAAATGAATTATTCAAATTTGAGTCTGCATGCATGTGTCTGCACAAATAAGGCCACTGTGCACAAAATAGTTTCTTTTACCCCTGCCCCTGCCCATGCATATGCAATTCTCATTATTTTTTATACATGTCTAATACAGCGGAACGTAACCCTGCCATGAGAGATCAGTCCACTAATGAATGCATTACAGAGAGAACTCATGTGGGAAAACTGGCCAGTGAAAGTGATTATATTTTTTGGAGCGATTCTGAGCAATCTTTAGAAGTGAGGACAACGTCAATGTCAGAAGCCATCAGTCAAAGTGGTCAGCTTAATTGACTCAAAAACTATACAAGTAAAAAGCAAAGAGAGCTAGTACTTCTGACAATATGCCAAGAATGTTGTGGGTTTATTCCTTGAACCAATCTGGGTGGAGTTCGTATGTCTTCCCAGTGTTACTATGGTTCTCTCCGGATACTCTCGCTTCCATTCATTCCACATGCACGGGTGAAAGGTGAATTTAAAGTACCCTTATGAAAGAATGTGGTAGTGAATAGTGGTCTGTCTTTGCGTATGACAGGGAGCAAATAGAAAGCATTGTTGGAATAGGCTTCAGTGACCCTTAACAGAAAATATACAGATAAAAAAATAAATGAAGAAAAACAAGAAAAAACATGTTGAATGATGCTGTTCAATGTGACCTGGTTTTCCATATGTCTGGGCATCTGCTTTAACTGGACTTCTGTGTGTGGCATGTGCCTTGAGTGCTGATTGGCTTGAGCGGTCCCAGGTGGGTCGAGGTCAGCATCAGCTGGGAGCGCTGCTATTTGTGGCCTCGATAACAGGGGCTTTACTGGTACAGACCACAGGGAAAGAGGATATTGGATTTTAATATCTGCTCTGATTATTATAATATGGAAATACATCTGAAGCCCTATATATTTGCTCCAGATCCAGAAAGTGAACCAGGTTGTGAAAAATTTATGAACTTTGTATTTGGTAAGAGTAATGTAACAGCTGGTTACTGATTTTAATGAGATAATAGTAAGTGAATGGGACTTATAGTAAATGTAAATTAGTTGAAAAAAAGACATGTTAACAAATACTCTATTACATTTTAAGAATTGCAGAGTGGAATTATTCAAAAATTATGAAACAATTTTTGTCCCTATTACAACTAATGCTATTTTCTTTCATTCTGATCCAATTTACTTTGACTAACAAGGTTATGTTTGGCCCACTGGTGATTTGTTTATTGATTTGTTTATTGATTTGTTTTATTAATTTGTTTATTTTTTTAGTTTAGTTCTTTATTCTGTTCGATCGAAAGACCCATTCTTTACTGTATGGTACATATGGCTCATGGAATTCTATGGTCTGGGCACTTTACCTCAACCATTGTGAGATCATATTGGTAGTGTTTTTGTTTTCTGCTTTTGTTGTGCTTCTAATTTGCCTGGCTTACCAGACTCGTCCTCTGTCAATTTTATCCAGACGACTAGTTTGGAAATGCTGCCATAGCGAGCTGAAACGGGGTGGAGTTAACTAGCGCAAAATAAACCAATGACAGAAAGTGTGGCTTCTTCTTGTGACATATTTAGATCATTTTAAAAAGACGAGAGAGTCGTATTAAGCGTTCGCTCCGACCCGGCGCCATATTTGTTTATGTTTTTTGTTTTTTTTAATCTTTATTGTTTTGGGGAAGAAACGGTGCGCAGCACTGATTGGCCGGTAGAACTCGCACAGGGGGAGGAGTCAGTGGAATGGCAGCATTTCCATGCCCTTTGCTTTCCATCAGAAAGCATCAGGCATTGCAGGCCAGGCTAGCTTCTAATTACACCAAAAGTTAAAGTAATGAAAGAGTTTTTATAATTTAAAATTTAACCAAGAGGAAGATACATTACAAAACAGCCCCAGGACATAGCTATAGGGAACATATGTCAAAGCTGTATCTGCTTGTAAGACAAATCACTAATGCAAAAATATAATTAGTCTTTAATGTTTATATTAATGTAATACAGTCTAAAACATTTACACTGTTGACATTAAGTAGAGCCTGCCCTGTTGCTTGGATAAATCTTTGAAGGTCAACATGAATATTAAAACGTCAAGCAAACGCGATTTTATATCACAGATTTTGTAATGTCTTATTCTGTTTATAAATTCAGCGTTCAAGGTGAAAACAGCAACACGCCGATTGCCGTGAAGACACTGGGTTCAATATTGTATTGATGCTGCATTACTCAGGACACACCATATACACTTCAGCATTGGATCTACTTCCTCATCCGCATAAACATCTGCTTTTCCAATGCTACATTTTCCCAAGGCTCAGATCTTTGCATGGAGTGAATCCATAATCCGTATACCCCACAGCCAATACACTTTATCACATCTTTGCATGTTAGCAATTAAAGCAGGTTGTGTCAAACTTGCCGACAGGGGCATTGGGGATTTAGCAGAGTCTAATTACCCAAAACAGTAAACTAACCATGGCCCGGGAAGAGTACAGCCTCATCCCTCTTCCCATCTTGCTCAATTTCATTATCAGCAGTAAAGTGGCACTGTGTGAACCGAAATACATCAGTGCTGCCATAGATAATCACAGGCAAGAATACACAGGCAGTTGTAATCAGTGGCAATGGCAGAAGAGGAGGTAAACATGACTTCGGGTAATACTTATCTGGTTAGACACAAAAATAAGAAAGTTTAGCAAGTACTTATAAATAGATGTGTGCAGAACATAACACTACCAAAAGAGAAATGGTTGCACTACTGATTTAGACAACTCCAGATTTGTTATTTTGGGAAAGCCAAGGGTAAGATATCAAATGGGTGCAGGACACAGCCTTGAGGAACACCATCACTAATGAAGTTGAGTGCAACATTGAGCAATAACTAAAAGCTAAGTGGTGAAATAAGATGTTATGGAAAATTTCAAACTGTGGAGTATGGTGAGCAACTTGAAGAGCCATTCAATTTTTGTTATTTAAAGATAGAGTAGAAGAGATTATTATATTATTAAATTATTATATGGGTGTATGTTCTTCAACTGGAGCAAAATGTACGTTCTGTACAGGAATTAATATATGCTAAAATTCCATGCGCACTAATGTTAAAAAGCTAAGGACAGGCTAGATATTTAACATGCCTTAAATTGTGACAAATGCATTTGCAATTTGTAATTCACATAATGAGTGCATTTTGTGTCCTACCAAGGGCATGTTGATGGACCTGAATGTACTTTATTTCATTTCATATTTTACCATTCTGTATTAGTTACACTCCTCATTTACACTAGTTGATACAGAATAGATTATATTAGCAGCATATTGTATTAGCTGTGACCTTTTTACAGACTCATTTGCTTTAATTTGTGCTTTCTTCCAGTGATATTCTGTCATCCAATCTAACATTTACTGGCTACTTAACTGTGAGTAATTTATTATTCAGTATGCTCTACAAACTAATTTAAAACCCCCAAATTTGAACTTTGACATGAATGAAACCACTCCAGATTCACATCATTTTTAAAAAGGTCCTTACAATTATTTCAATCCAGCACAGTGATTACAATGCCTTTGAAGTCCATTTACTGTCCACCCTATATCCTCAAATATACAGTAATGGAACGTCCCATAGCATGGAGTGAGCTGGCCTATATTCAAAGCAGATGAGTCCATTTATAATGAGATATAATCACATTTACACTGAGGCATATGGTATTGGTTTTGCTGGGCTGTCACTGACTTCTTGCTGAAAATGCAATTTTGGACCAAAACCTGAAAAGAATTAGAAGCATGGTGCCTTCTGGAGGCTCCTCTGAAAACTTATTTCCATAAACCAGACAGGCATCAAAAATTCAACATTGCTACTACTGAGGATCCTTGGACTCGCACTCTTTGCTGATGCAGTGTTATGCCACATTAACTGCTCGATAGAAGGACACAGGAGAGGATGCGACTCACGAAAGTGCCATTTTTAAATAACAAAGGCCATAAAATGGGCCATGGAGGAAAAATAACACTGGAAATATTTACCATAAACTTTATGGCAAGTTAAAACAGTCCCATGTGGAGCCACCTCTTTAGAATAAATGCATTCCTTGACAGCATTTGTGTGCTAGATTTGTTTTATAGTTCTTGTATTTTGGAAGCTAAAGGAGATGTCCTGTCTTTGGCAGGCGAGGCAGGTCTTAACCAACACATGGAGATATTGTTCATTTCTGTCAGAACCACACTGCGATTCACTGGAGCTTATGCACCATTGATTACACCATAATTAAGATCTGTCAAGCAGCTTTAGATCCATGCAAACACAAGACAGGTCTCTGAAATCTCCTCTTTCTATGTATGTTACTGCAAGATCCCCATGTGAATAAGTACAATGATGCTGTCTATTTATGGAATGAGAAGATTTTAGAGCTAAAATTGGCAACAGACACTGAAACAGCTGTGTCTTGACCTTCCAGAGACACAACTGTGTGCTCACGGGCTCTGACGCTTTGTGGATATGTGTTTGTTCATGTATTAACGCCCTGTCACAGAGTAATTACAAAATGCACCTGATCCACTTCCACTTCGAAGAAGCACTGCCCTCGGCCTCTTTAGGCTGTATGTGTAGAAGATAGGATCCTCAAGTGTTAAAGCAACAAAATGTAACCTTTTAGCATTCAAAGCTGGTCAAGAAATCCACAAGCTTTGTCATTGGTGGCAGTGGAAATTTTCTCAAAATACTGTCCTCATCATAGTAGTAGTTTACATTTACTGGCCACTTTCTTAGGTAGGCCCTGTTCCTTAAAATGTGACACTTTGTGGGGTCATCTGGTGCGGCCTATTTGCATTTTCCTCTTGTGTATTCAGAAATGTTTTCATGCAGACCAAAATAAATAAAAGTCTATACCTGAGCAAATGTTATGATCTTCAACAGGTTTGTCCAGAACACATCTGTCTAAATCTATTGGAGTTCACAAATGTGTAAATAGTTCTAAAGTGAGTGTATACTGCTGAACAAGAAAAACATTTCAGATAGTTATGACTGCACATGTTTATGAGTATAGAAAACACTGATATAAACAAACTATCTTTTTAAGGGAAGTGGATTGCTGTGGGTTAGTTGGGAGAGATACCAAACCTGTGATGTTTCTCTTTAGAATTGTGTTTCAAAGGTCCGCTAGTGTGAAAGGATCAAATGCAACAGGAGGGAGTCATGGCATTATGTCATTGTGGTTATCATTTATCCACTTCATCATGGAAAAGCAACAATCTGAATTTGTTCTTCTTGTCTTTGATTTATAAGCCGTGAATTTTGAAATAAAACATCATCTTCCTCAATATTCCTGGTTTCCTGTACTGTAGAAGTGTGTAATTGGTTCAAAACAAGTCTCCCTGCACTCTAAAACAGAGAGTCTTAAAGTCTTTTTTTCCAGATGACTTCTGGTATGCTGTACTTTTTCAAATACAAAGTAAAAATATCAGGTACTGCAACTTTAATGGAGTAACCTTGAATTGTAGATTGCATTGCTTGGAAAACAGAACGTTAATGTGGATATAAGCATACTCCAACTATTCCCACTTTACTTTAAATCGACCCAAAGGGAAAATCTGCTGTTTACACTTTCACAAGAAGTTTCACGGTGTGTAGCTGTAGCCCCACCGCGCTTGTCAGGGCCGAGCAAAAAAAGGAAGTTATTGAAAAGAAAGGGTTCAGACTATAGGCGAATGTAGCTGGCTGTGCTTGCCTGCTGCCACGGCTACTGACAGATGTTCTTGGGGGTGAGATTAATAATTAAAAGTGGAATTTTGATAGACACACATTAATTTATGAAATATCCTTGGGCCTGCAATGACACTTTGTTTGAGTGAAATCTGCTTGTCCTTCACTTGTTGTTGTGGGTTCTCCCTGGGAACTCAGACTTCCTCCGACCGACCAAAGACATGCATGGGAGATATGGTCAGTGTGAATGAATGTGAATGGGAATGGTCAGCCGTACAAATGAACAATGCATTCAACAAGATTCAAGCATTCAGTTTTATTTAATTTAACATTTTAATTGTGCCAGCAGCATTAACTTCATTATTCATCCTACATTACCTACCGTGTTTATGTTGTGTATGAGACTTGTCTATCACTCTATGCCAAGTAGGGTGACTCGGCTGGTGTGGTATTAATGGGGAACAATGCAACTTTTCACTCTTTTCATCACATTTTTCCTCTACAGAGCTCACCCTTCAGAATAGCATTGCTGTCATAAACATTACGAAAACAACGGAATACTGCAAAGAAAATAGATTTGATCATAATTCTACTTATCAAGTTCAAACACAAAACCCCCAGATTTGCATTTGTTTTGCATTTTTCTTTTTGTAAATTTGAGTTTCAGACCTGTGGCCTGACTACCAGACTACCAGGCACAGAAAGTTTTTCACCAAGAGACGCAGAAGGAGGTGAAAAAAAACCTTTCCCTTTAAATATGTTACATTGCCATCATAATATAATACACAACATACCGCATATACTGCACTGATGTTGTTATTACCTGTAGCAGTGTTTTTCAGCATATCTTCGCAGCCTTGCAGAGATGCTGTGATGCCCAGTTTTTCTTTTTCTTCCTCCACCTTTGACTCTTGCTGGCCCTCCTGCTGCATGCTCCCTCCCTGAGCTCCTCATCATTTTTCAAGTATGTTTTATCTGACATCCTTCTTTTAATTCTTCATTCCCTTTCAGTCAGTCCTTCTCACGATGTCCATTGATTTTTTTTTTCGTTCTACCCTCAAACCTGATCTGCTTCCCAAATCCCTCAACAATCTTCCTTCTATTCTTCCTATCTGTCGCATTCCCAGTCCCACGTGGCCCCTACCTTCATCTCGCTGCTCCTTGTGCTTTCATTCACCTTAAGCTGCAGTTAATGATGAATGAGCTGGAGTTCCCCTGTGAGCAGACCTGGGTATCTCGCTGGGATACTGCTCAGATACCCACCGGACTTTGGGTTTAATTCCGTATATTCACAATATAAAGATTCCTGTCACTCTTTCCTTGAAGAAGGTGCATCCCATAAGTGTTGCTCATGAAGGAGGGTGGGATAAAATCTCAAGTAGATTAACAATTATTACTGTAAAGGTGTAGTACTTAAGTTTCCTAAAAGAATAAAAAATGAATTCTGTGATTCTTAAAACATTTAGGTCAGTAATAATAACTATTTTACTTCTTCCTCTGGCCTCTACAGCAACATCACTTTGGCCAATTGTAATTGAGTTTTACTTTAGTCCCTCCCCTGGCCTCTACATATTATGACCTACTTCACATCATAGAATAGGGACAGAGAGTAATTTTAAGCATTTCTTTTACGTTTTTATTTTTAACTTTTACTTATTTGAGAAACGTTACAGACTAAAGTGTAATCTGCAGGTCTTTTCCATCTTTCTCTGGCTTCCTTGCATCATTCAAAGACATGATAGTTATTAGGGGTAATCTAAAATGCCTCTGTGAATTAATATTATGGATATTGGCCAATGTATGACTGTTTGACCTCTGCTGGTTATAGCCCTTCTAAAGTTGATATTTGCTGGCATAGGCTCTACTGTGACACATGATAAGAAGCTGAAGAGGACGAATTAACTAGAAACATGTAACCATGTAGATTTCTAACAACAAATCTCGAAGTTCATGCAAATGCTGTCATGCGTATGTTTATCTTTTTCTTTTGTTCAAAATAGATCAAAGTCATCCACTTGAAGGTAGGAGAAAATCTTCATAATATCCTATGCATAAGCCATATACTATATGGAGATATTACCTACAAAAGAATAACCTCCACCATCTGAATGTTTTGCATATAGTACATTCTTTTGATAGCACACATGAAGTCACACACAATGAAGTTTCAAATGTCTTTATCCTCTGAAAGAAAATACAGCTCCTCAAGTCTATTTCAGCCCCTGAACTCTGCACATGTTCATGTTTTGCCAGGATCTGAGATAGCTTAGACATTGCTATTTTCCCTCAAAGCTGAAGTCTGTCTTTTATTTCAGAAAAAATTACACAACAATCACAGAATACTTATTTCGGGCACCTTTTGTCGTCTGCTTTCATCGGGAGCGGTGCGAGGTGATGCAGGCGCTGTTAGAGTGAATGTCAGTTATTTCGCTCAAAAAAGAAGAAAAGAATAAAACACTAGGAGGATTGAGAAATAATCCTGGAAATGGCTGCTATCAGGGACACAGTGCCCTCCTTTGAGAGAGTGAGCCAACACGTCTAATCTGCATTCAGAAATGAGCTGGGTGAATGTGTGGAGCTTTTATAAGGCCTATACTTCCCTGCTTTTACAGCTCATGCGTTGGTTTGTCTTTGAACAACGAGGACCTAATTAAAGCCTTCTCGTCCACATTGACTTGTAATGCTTTAATGTAATTGCATGTGGGTCAGATCCCAAGCCTTTCTAGTGCCATAGTGACTTCAGCATGGATTAGTGGCATGGGAAAGTCAGTTTTGGAGCAGTTTTGGAGCAGTTGGAGCAGACATGTACATTTTAATGGTTCAACAGCATACCAGCATAAGATTCCCACTAGAATGATGTTTTCTGTATGTTGATTAGATACAGTATTTAGTTTTTCTGATCAATGGAGGCAAATAGAAAGTGTTGCAAAAATCTGTTTATTTATTGTCCCCTTACTTGAAGCACCTCTGTCAAGGCATTGGCCATATCTAGCAATGGTGAGTCCAGATTTGGAATCTAACTTATACAGTATAGTACAAATAGTCTTATATAAAATGTCCTTTGCTCAAATGGCCCAATTAACTGATTATTTGTCCCTATTCTGCCCCCACTGGTTGAAGGTAGAAATTTTAAACCTGAGTCGTAATGATAGAGAAAAAATGTCATGAGACCTAAATATATTTTATTATGGAAAAACGCAAATTCATTTTTCAGCTCAAAGGATCACTGCTTTCAGCATTTAGACATCACCATGCTTCACCATGTTGACCATTTTTCATATTCAACAATAACATCAAATGATGCTATCTAAAAGGGAGTTTTACTATGATCATCACACATAATAGACACAACCAGTAGTCAAAAAACTTCTCGTACACTTCATCATACAATGCACTAATAAATGCTACGAATAGACACGCTCATATTTCTGTCTGGGTAGTGGAGAAGCAGCAGTGGGTGAGTTGTAAAAAACTGGGTGGAGTCTGCTGTGCTCCCTTTAAAGCCTTGAGCCACATTGATCACTTTGTTCCCGTTTTCACATGAATATGAGACATTAGTCATGGTTTGTGAACAAAGAGGCCAAATACACGGGAATTATAAGCTTAAAAAGACTGGTGCCTATGGCGCAAGAACAAGCTTAAAATCCTCAATTAAAATAGTGCTATCTTTAAAAATGCAGTTTTCAGGATCATAATTTGAATATGCACCTAGTAACTAATCTTTAGAAAGGGTTGCATCAGGAAGGGCATCTGAAGTTAAACCCATGAGAAAATCACTGAAGAAGAAAAGGTCTATATAGTTTTACTCATCAAAAGAAACCAACCTAAAGATCACATTATTATACTGTCTATAACAATGAAAAGCTTTACTTCCTTATTGCATTATATATTTTAAACCATTTAGACACACTGACATTAAAATTCTGTTTTTAGTTTTTTTTTTACCTTTTCCCTTCCGCCTGTCAAACCGTCTTCTCTCATGAGCTTTAATTATCTAAGCTTGACAATAGCCATCTCATTTATTTAAGGCTCCTATTCACAGCTGAAAACATACATAATGAACTGCTATTTTATGATCTAAAAAAAAATCTACCCCCAGCAGTCTTTTCTTGAATCTTGAATTTTTCACTATCTTGATCTTGAGCCACAGTAAAATTAGACTCTTTTTGCATGATTTCCATACAGTGGGATGAGACTAGACATGCCCACATTTACAGCTTGCTTGACCTATGGATCATTTCTGTATGTTTTATTCATCTGTGCTGTCACATGAATGTTTCATCACTGTCGCCCATTCTCAAACCCTTCTCTTCACTCATCACTTTGTGTAAATGTATAAAGTGTTGATCACAAGATGTTTTAGTGCGTGCCGGGTTCTGAGATAATCAGCAGCCTGCCTTTAAGTATGAAATTAATTGAAGAATCATTGTGTGTCTATTCCCTAAAGGACACAGATTTAATTAGATAGTCAATCAAATGCTTAGCCAAATGAAATATTCATGATTTTACCTAGAAAATGTTTAGTTTCCCTTGGCAGTGCTCTTGTACCATGAAAACTGACTTACATGATATGCTGTCAGAGTGTTTTGCTTCGTTGGGTTAAAGAGCTAGCTTTGATTGTACTTCCACAAAGAATACACAGAAACTGGAAGGTTGGTGGTTTGTATCCCACTCTACTCAGTTGATACGGTCTTTGTATCCTCAAGCAATAGTTTGTGCTACCATTAGGCAAAAGTAGGCAGCTGCTTAGAGCCCCAAGCTTTATGGACCCCATAAATTAAGCCTAAAATAAATATGTCTTGGCAATTATTATGGGTTATTTTGTAAAATAGCGATACAAAGCCAATACACCTTGCCAGTTTCCCTTTTCTCTGTGTGGTTAAGCCAACTGTTTGCTGTGGACTGACAAATGAAGCAAATTTTTAGGTAGGACTAAGAGCCAATTACAGAGGGTCCCCTGCCCGCGTTTGCCTAGAGCCCCCAATCTGCTAAATCCACTACTTGCAACACCTTTGACTTGCCAATGGAATTAATCACATAATGTGATTGTAGGCAGAGAATGTGGAGAAGATGAGCCATGTCTATCGACTGCAACTTCTAGAGAAGAACTTTAATTGTCTTAAGCACTAAATAAATCAAAGCCATTTCTTGTTATTCAGCTTTGGGATTATATAGAACAAAAGAATGATGCAGATCACTTTGATATTTAGTCTGAAAAATATAATCACTGAACATCTCTTGTGATTCATTTTATAATGTCCCACAGAGACATGTTATTATTATATGACACATGATGGTGTGAGCTAATGCTGTCGAGAAATATTTAGTTAACTGCCAAGGACTGACAGCCAGTCACTTCTCTGCCCCTATAACTCTATCTTTTTCCTGGCTTAAGCTGGTTTAAACACTTGAGTTATTTAAGTACCTGTTACTCATGCTATTTCATAATTTCATTTTGGTAAGATAAAAAATGTGATAAAATATGTGGTTAGCGCAGAGTGGATGTGTGGCGATTGTGAAGCAGCCAGAGAGCCGTCTTGAGTGACATATACAGTGGACTGGATTCATTCTGTCACAACATTACTGAGAAGGAACTTTTGTGTGTGGCCCCTCCTGTCACCTCTCAATGTGAAAGGCATGTTTTTCCATCTGGCTGGACCTATACCTCGTGGGCTGGTGTCACTTTCAGCCGCACATACAATGAAGTGCTTGATCATGTAGAGATTGCATTTCTCCCCCGGAGTTTGCACCATTATCATGAGTCAATAGTGGAGAGACTGCACCCTGCCTCCCCAGGTCCTGTCAGAACCAACACAGTGAGAAGACTTTACTTTGTCCCTCATGAGATCTGGCTATGGAGATTGGGTTAAGAACTTTAACAGTTGTTTCTGTTATTAAATTGTAATTCAATTCTTTCAGGTATACATAGAAAGCCATTTGGGTTGTGATAAAGCTCTAAACTCAATTTATATGTCCTAATGTCTTCCAATTTTTTTTTGTTCCAGTTTCAAATTAAAAATGTTTGTTATTTTGACGGGAGGTTCTCAACTGGAGGTCAGAATCCAAAAGACATTTTTACATTCAAATAGAACTCTCCCTAACATAAGTTTTGACACCCTTCGATATGGATAATACCTAGGCAAAGGTCCTGAGCTCTAAGCACTTGTAGTTTCTAGTGTCTTTGTAGCTTTGCTAGCAGTAGAGGGGTACATTGGCAGTGGATTGTGTTGTATCTTTGTGGTGGTATTGGGCTGACTATGTTGGTCCTACTTCACAATATACAGCCTCGGGTGATATGCCACTATACATTATATTTTCTAATGTTTTGACCCTTGTAATCATACACAGACCATCCTTGCCAAAATGTAAGCAAAGACCTTTGAAGAAGAACACACACATGCTCTGCACCTGACCTTTTACTTTACAGTGTATAGCTCGAGGTCCTGGACTCTGCTGTGCATTCACGTCACACAAACTCTTTGCCCCAGTACCACCACTCCTGCATACTCATCTATCCCTAAAAAGAGGAGGATAAAAACACTTTTATACAGCTTAGGTAAACAGGACAGCACATCAGGGGTGGGCGATTTGGTGATGAAATTAAGTTATAAAAATCGAGCTAACCAATCTATGACTGCTCTTCGTTGCATTTTTACTGTAACAATGCAAGTATTCGTATTAATAAGAGCCGAAACGTCTTCAACTCAAAACCCAAGTCCAGATGACTGATTTAAACCTTCTTCAACTTTTATTCGTATTAAGAAAAAAAAACAAAAAAATAAATAGTGTTAAATATTTTGATGATATTTGTATTGAAATGACTTGAAAATTGATAGTTAGATTAGGATTTGAACTGGTTCAGTCTTGATTTAGTCCTAGTCGATACTATCTTGGTCCTAGTTTAATCCTCATTTACCATTCCTGGTTTAGTCAATCTAGTATAGAAATGGTTTAGTTGTTTTTTCTTAAATACCATGTATCTTCACCCCAGGCCTTAAAGACAGATATTAATAAAACAATAATAATAAAAAAAATGAAATCAGAACCATTCCCTCAAAGCCGCCGCTACAGTAAATGACAAACTGAAAACACATTCCACAAAAATTTAATAAACGCAATTTTGCATCTTTTTATTTTTGTATTCAGGTGCTGCCAAAAGAGGTCAAGCTATTATCATTGCACTGGGAAGCTCCCATTTTGTAAAACAAGCTCGAACCGTAGTAGTGACAGCCCGGCGAATGTCCACAGGTGAGGGTCAGCAAGGTTAACTTCAGAGTGATAGAGACAAAGCACGATGTTGACAAAGTGCTAAATCCATTATTAAATCAACTCTATGAAGCATTTGAATACAGAAGTTGTTCAGAAACCTGCATCTAGACCGACAGTGGCCCAATCACCTGTCAGTTTTACTAAGCTCGCATGGAAATAAGTAGATGATTACAATTATGCCATGTCTAATTATATATTATGGATGGCGTGCATACTCTTTGCTCATGATTACATAATAATCCATGGGAAATTGCAACATAATGCTCAAATGTCAACTTCAATCAGTTTTGAGCCATCTGCAATAAACAAACAAGGCTACACACATGGCATAGATAAGACAATGGCTAAAGAATCAAAATACGAGAAATTAAGTTCTTGTCATTAGAACAATTCATCTCAGTTAATTAAACGTGAGTCCCCTCTGTATTCTGATTAAAACTAATTAAATCTACTGGTTACTGACATTTTACAACAATTTGAATAACATGACTTTAGAAATGATAAATAATGGAAAGGTTTCCAATATTAACCGTTACAAAGGTGTAAAACCATGCATGTGCTGTATTTACTAAGATAACTCGTTTGGGAATAGAGAAATTGGAATGTTGTGCACTACTAGTCCAAAAAGCTGTGGTTCTATTTTGGATTGAAACTTTTGGTTCCTGGGTTCTTTGTCACACACTTTTTTTTTACATGTATCTTAAATTGAAACAATTTAATTATTGCCAGGGCCATTTATTATGTATCTTAAAAGGCCTGTAAGTGCACTAGCCTTGCCAGTCATCCTAATTTAGTCTCCTTTCTTTTGTATATATTATGGGCACTGACATACTTTGCACTAATTGCAGCTTAGTAAATGCATTCACATGTACTTAGCAGAAAACAAGAGACCCAACCAGAATACAGTCTATAGTTGTGCTTCTTACTTAGTTACTACTTTCTGCTGGTAAGTAATTATTTTGTTCAATCAAGAATAAAGAAAATGTTCTTGTTTATCAGAATAAAGAAAGCTTTTGGCAACCATTAATACATGTTCTGCATATTCTCCATTTTGTTTTAATTATTACAATTCAAGAGCCTCCAAAAGTCATACACTCTTTCAACCTGAAGAGATGCCCACTTTATCACTTTGATCATAGTGACAACATTTGATAAAGAATGAAAACACGAGTAGATTAGTTCAACTGGTATCATCAACATAACTGATTCTGTTTGAAGAAGAA
Source organism: Hypseleotris bucephala (assembly GCA_036025885.1). Lineage (NCBI taxonomy): Eukaryota > Metazoa > Chordata > Actinopteri > Gobiiformes > Eleotridae > Hypseleotris > Hypseleotris bucephala. Next base: position 15,082 of record JAVQKG010038277.1, read on the forward strand.
ATGTTGGATCTAAAGCTTTTTAAGCAGTCTATGTGAAACTGAGGAAAGGCTAATGTTGAAGTATTTATGGTAAAGATTAGCTAGTATTAGTATTTTAACTAACTATCCACTTTATTAGGAGCACCTCTTCATCTTTGCATTAATGCAGATATGAAACCAAATGTTTACAAGGCAGTCTTTATCCAGGTTTTGGCGCTGTTATTCGAATACATCTTGTTAAAACCAAGGCTTTTGAACCCATGAAACAGATGCAGGAGAAGGGACATTTTATTAGACATGGATGTTCCTAATAAAATGGCCAATGAGTTTAATTGAATGAACATATAAGCATGTGAACATCAGTAGCTGAAGCTTTGACATAGAAGTTGTATTCCATAAAACCTATCCATGCAATTTACACACATGTTGGATTATAGACTTGAAGTTATAGATAGATGTTGTGTCAGGATGTTTTTCTACGCTATATCTTTTCCTAAGATTCAGTATGTGTGCTCTGCCATGATAAGCTTACACATAATACATAGCAAGCCACAGAGCTCAATCCAGGTTTCTCCCAGATATGTTATTTCTTTGACAGTTCACATTACTTACACTGAATCAGATTGGGGGTTGAGCTGTCCATGGTGCTGAAGTGGCTCATGTGTGCAGTATCTACAGTACATCCACACCATGATATGAAGGCACATGTAGGCACCAGTGTTGTCAGCATTTATGAAAAACATGGTTGGTCTTCATGTACTATCTCATTTCTGAGCCAACCTCTTAGAATATTCCTCTATGTGCTAACACAGATACGCAGCATGGACTTCCTGGTCACTATAGTTGGTACATTTCAAACACCTGTTATTTTAAAAATCCTATTACCGAATTATGTCTAGGGTTTACTGAGAATGGTCTAAAAAAAGAGTAAAAAATAAATTACATGCTCATCTTGAACATGCTTATATCCATACAGTTTCCTGGTGGTGGTAGAGGTTATAAAGCTCTTTATAAAAGCCCTTTACATACTGATTTGATCCCACTGTAACATTGATGAGAAACATAAGATGGATTAGTTGACCTTTAGCAATACCCAGCCCCATTATAAGATGACACTGAGAATAGAACAGGAAATTATTATCACTTAGCCTGGCATATTGGCTGTCTTCATTTTGTCTTTAAGTGTACATGGTGTTCTTTTGCCGTTGACATTGTGATCATTATTGGATTACAAAATTAAGAACATTCATATTATCAAAAATAATACACCACCCTGCCAAATGAGTATCATATCTATGCTAATTAAGAACAACTACATCAAATGCATGTAATCAATGCAATGCATGCAAAAAAATGCATTCACTGGCACTTTATTAATAAGGTAAACCTGAGCTCAAGCAGCCCGTCACATTGCATCAATTCAGTCAAGACAAACATACTGAAGTTCAAATGAAGCATGAATGAAGACAAAAAGTGAAAAAACAAAAGACGGGTGAAAAACATACTATATTCAGTGAGTGTGGTGCAATAAACAACAAAGACAACATTTTTGAAACCATGGCTGGAACTATAATAGGGACAAGGTCTACCTAATATAGTGGCCACTGCCTGTAAACGTCCTGGGTTGTCTTTTCTTTACATTACTTTGTGTGATTTTTACTCCCACATTCAGCTTTTCCACAATATTACATTGTTTCATTTGAAGCCTTAGTGAGTGTAATAAAACGTAGCCAACTGATCCGTGGCTCTTTCACCACATCAATCCTGCTGCGCCTCTGTTGCACCAAACCTTCACAGCTTTGTTCATCATCGTCATCATCCCACTCCAAAAACATCTAAATCCCTTCAGAGGCATAGGTACTCACCCAAATAATCAAAAGGCTCCCACTGGCAAATCACAAAAGGTCTCCCAATATAAGCTCTGTGACATTGCTTTGACTTTCTAAATCATGCTCATTTGCAGAAGTAGTTCGCTTCAATGTCAGGTCTGTCCAAGCACATGGCATATACAATCATAGTCTTGCTGTCACTTAGAATTAGGTATTCACCACAACACGACCAGGGCACTATACCTGATTATTAATGCACGTGATGTGGATGGTAATTATATTTATCATGTTTTCATAACCTGCCTGCTCTTTTTCTGTGGTCGAGATAATTAGCCGTCTCTTCAGTGTCTCTTTGTCACTGGGAACACGGTGAAAAGGAAAAGCAAGGCGAGAGGATATATGTGATGCATGCAAATAGAGGGCCTAAGGCATTATGAATTCGTGACACCGGGTGTAAGGAGTGTGTGTGTGTGTGTGTATGTGTGTGTGTATGTGTGTGTGTGCGTCTGTCTTTGCCCTGAAAGAGACAGTGCTCTGTGTTTTCGGCAGCCGGCAGAGTCCCAGGTGTGTTTAGGTAGTTGCACTAATGGTCCCCACAGTCACAGCTAAGTGAGCAGCCCTGCATCTTCCCACAGTAAAAAAAGCACTTCCATAAAAGCTACAGTATAGAATGTGGGCAGACACCATTTGCATCAAAATGTTGGATGTGGAAGGTCACACAGTCATGTTTTAATAACTACATTAAAGCTGCACTACCTGATTTTGTGGCTATAAAAATGATGTGTCAAAAAGTTTATATGATACACCCCCATTTCCTCAATTTCTCTCCTTCGCGACCTTTTATAATAGTCTCACACAAACCAGTCAGTATGTAAGTTCAAAAGTTGGGTTTTAATCCTTTAAAATAAAAAAAATACTGTGAATAAACTGTGAGTTTTGAAATAAAACAATATATTTGCAGTAAAATTGAAATGAAGTGTGAATAATTAAAATCTACCTGCATTTGGCTAGATGTCTAGTGTTAATGTCAAGCCACTTGGGCGGGCCTTGTACTTAATAAAGTGACATGCAGTGTAGTCTTCTGGTCTAATGTTGTATATTTGCTTTATGTTTTGGTATCTTGCGCATACACAGACGGTTA
>JAVQKG010038309.1:0-12220 GCA_036025885.1 Hypseleotris bucephala
CTGGGCAAGACACTTAACCCACCTTACTTATGAATGAGTGTGTTAGTGTGCCTGTATGATTGTGGTGGTCAGAAAAGGCAGTAGGTGCAGAATGGCAGCCACACTTCCACCACCTCCTCCACCATAAGGCAGTCGGTGTTATAGCAGTTGACGCAGACGCATGGGGCGTTTCGCCGATATACATTTGCTGTCGTTTCCGACAGCCTGCGTCTAGTTCAATTATGTAGTGCAACACAATAGTTTCATTTAACTGATGGAATCAAAATGGGCTCCAATTCATGTGTAAACAGGACATTAGCATCACACCGCTGATTAAGACAGCACATGAAGAAAGTGAACTTAGATATATGCACTGTGCTGTTTCTGTTTCTTATGTGACATTAATGTGATGACTCTCACCAAAGTTCAGCTAACATTGAGAAACAGGTAAAACAAACAGTGATAGTAGGAATGAGGATAATACCATAACATCAATATCAATAACAAATCGTTATGTACTGTATAGTGATTTATTTTGTGTTTCTTCTGTTACACTGTACAAAACAAATGACTGAAGAAAATAGTTTAAAACATAGGCCTACACATATTTATGAACCATGATATGTAGGTCTGTAGAAAATCTCCTTATGAGCGCTGTTGTTTTAAAACTCAGACAGCTTGAATGTCTCTTTAGAGCGGGCCTTTAACATGAGCAAACACAGAGTTGACTTCGAGTCAGCCATAGCACAAAACTATAGTCTTGATTAAACAAGCTGACATATTGTGGATCCTATAGGTTATGGGGTGCCTCGCCCTTTGACCACAGTGACAGGTAATGCCACCAGATTAAGGATCCACCATCTGCCAGAGTATCATCTTCTTACTACACTTTATTGACTGTAACAACAAGGCTAAACATGTCCCAGATATTCCCTTCTCTGTCTAACTCCACTCTATTGAGTCGTATTGTGTGATGCATCGACTCAAGAGGCATGATAAGCTCCCCTAAATCAAGGTTACCCATGATGCACCTGTGCCCTTGAGACAGGAAGTTAAAATGCAGCACGGCGTCGGATGTGACGGGAGGAAGACAGAGGAGGTGAGGCGGAATGATTGGCCGAATGCCTCCAACGTGCGTTCAATCAGGCATGATGCGCTCAAGTTTGCCATACACTAATGCTGTCCATTTAAAGAGCATCAGTTCATTTTAGAAACAAGGTCAGTCTTTGGATAGTGCACATTTCTGATAATGGCATGTCTGACTTTATCATATTTATAGCAGAGTAGATAATACCATGGATTCACTGAACAGCACTATCTCTTCAACAAAATGTCAGGAAATTGAATTATGAAAGGCTAAAACTACAGAGCAACTCCACCCCTTAAAAAACCCATTGATTGTTACTTGACATCTATGTTGTAGTAAAACAGCTCCCTCTGTTGGAAAGTAAATGTTATTGCATGTCTATACTACGTTTTACATTGCTGTCCTAAGATACTTTTACATTGGTTTCATGTGTTTAAAAGCAGCAAAGTCACTAGCACAACCTCAAACCACTCTAAAAGTTTTTTTTTCTAAAGGACACAATTCATGACGGCCTTTTCTGTTTTACCTTTTGAATGGGACCTTTAAAGGTGACAGGGGATGAATTGACTGCATAATATTTTTTCATGTATTCAAAATATGAGCTCAACTTGGAAAACTTCGAATTAAGTTTTGTGTGGCATATACATTGCACCTACCAACCCAAACAGAAGCCACATACCTCTATCTGCTGTAGAGGTATGGCATAAAAAGTACAACCATGTCAAGGCCACCGTGTTCCTGACCAATGACCACCGTGTAATAAAGAACTGGCTGTACAGTGAAGTCTGTCAAGGTTTATAGCCATATTAACTATATGACTTGTAGAATTCTGTGGACTACATTCAATCATTTCTTTCCCATTCATGTTATAGGGACTAAAAAGACTACTGTGGCAAACAATAAAGTCCCAGACAGTGAAAATAATAAAAAAAAAAAGTTGAGAAAATTGCTGTAAAATTCTTCATTATAACAGGGCTACATGCTAGGTTGACATGCAATCTGCAGTTTAACCACCAGATGCTGTCAAAAGGCTACCTAGCCACAGAATGCTCATGGTTCTTCGGCTGTTGTGTAATTAGCTGGTTAGAAAAATCTTTTTTTTGTTTGTTTGTTTTTTTAGAACACATGATATATACAGTAAGTTTGGGATATGGCAAGATTGTGGTAAAGAAAGGAACATAAGTTGTCAGCGCATATGGGAAAATAGCTACCCTGGGTGGAGGTTTGCACACTACAACTGCTTTCTAGTTTATTAATGTGAATTATAAGGACATCCAGCGGTTTAATAGACAGCATTTACTCCTCAACTAAAATATCTACAAATGTTGTATGCATCAGGCAAACTCAAATATGATGACTCTATGGTATTATCTTATTGCAAGTGGGACATCATTTTGTAACAGCAATTGACTTCCTGTTGTCCTGTTCAAATTACAAGAATCTAATTATCTTTCATAACACACTATTTATATTCATAGCATTGCCACTTGGACTTTCATCTGGGCAGTGGCACAGAAGAGGAATGGTATGTGTGACATTCATGTGACGCAAAGAAGCTTTTTTAATTGAGGAGGACAAATAAAGAAAGGTCATCTATTTTCATCTACAGGATATTATAGAGAATTGTTTAAAGGCTGATAGCAGATTGAAACAAGGCAGAAATAATGATTTGTTCCCTATATTTAACACCCATTTAATCTCCTCCATCGCAGTCTCATTCCCCATTTGTTCTCACTCTTCTCCCTCCCATCCCGTTTGTAACACTTTCACCATCTCCCTATCCATAGCTATGTCTTTAATAGGATGAGGGAAATCATGTTAAAGGATTTAAAAACCACTGCAATGCCAAGTCCGCTCTGTGCTGCTTCCTCTTCTCTCTCTCTCTTTCTTGTGTGAATAACTTAGCACTGGCTCGCTTGCTTGCTCGCCCAGACTTAATAGCAAAGGTCCAGCAAGGACACGATAAAAAAACAGACTTATTATTTCAGTGTCCGTACCTGATGTAGACAAAGCGGTCATCAATTGTGCCTGGCAATTACAACCAAAATTTTCTGGTGATTTTTTTTTTTTAATGAAAGCTCTTTCTGTATGTGTGTGTGTGTAGTGCAGTCGTTTAAACATAAAACAGAGGAGGCGTCTGTGTGGAGTTGCTGTGTCCCAGTTTTTCCCCATTATACCCAAATTTGCCAAAGACCTTTTAATTCAAGCTGGAATCTATTCTGGAATGGATTATAACCATGCACATGCTAAAAGATGATGTTCTGGTGAATGCAACGTGCCTCCTTTGAATGCTTTGATTGTTTAGCCGTTTGATGCACAGCTTTTCACAGGGGATTAAGTGGTATGACAGATAGATCGTTTGTCCTTTATGTGCCTCCTGAGAACGTAAAAGACTTTATTATACAGTTTGGGTAAGCTTTCAAACACTACAATTGAGACAGATCGCTCCCATTTGAGATACATTATGATATCACAATTCTCCAAAAGTGCAAATCCATCTTTTTATAACACAGATTAGAAGTCTGTACTAATAATCCTAATTCTAACTGCTGCTGTATTCTTGTGACCTGAGTTGCCATTCGCCGTGTATGTAATGTGGGGGATTTTGCATATGAACCCACCGAAGGTAAATCAAAGTCAGGAGCGATGTGCAAGATTAGATGCCCTTGCTGCTGTTTCTCAAGGATGCAGCAGCAGTCCTTTAGGTGCTTGAGTTGGGTGTAGTGGCAGTAGACATACAGTAGGAGGTGCTGCATCACTGCTCTCCTCCTGCAGGCCTTCTCTTCTTCCTCTAATCCAGTAGGGGCTCTGTCAGCTGTAGATAGTCACGCACAGTGAGTAAGAATATCAAGGAGGGGAGGGAAAGAGAGGGAAACAGGGGATCGAAAGAAATGTGATGGGGGGATACAAGCAAGAGAGCTTTAGTGTGGTGTTAGGACGGACAGTAGGCCTGGTTTTTAAGAAAACTACTAGACCATGTCTGTCTTCTTCTACTAGGCTATTTTCATGTGATGTGAAAACATTCTATTGTTTTCAATTGAGTTAGAGGGAGGTACAAAAATCTATTGGTGAATGAGCTCCTAAAGTGTCAAAATGAAGATGCTTAGGTGTGGTCATTGGACAGTAATTTTGTGAATCTTGGGTCTATCAACATGAAACAAAAATTGGCCTAAAGTTCAAAGTTACTACTGTCATTGGGAAATAATTACATGTCTGTGAGTGGATTAGACCATCTGGAGGATAGGAGATAATATTTATACCGTGAGGTCGTCAACACACTGAACAGGTTCTGTGTGGATTTAGTTTTTAAAAATGGTGTCTAATCTATACTATAGGCTCCTGCCAGCCATAATCAAATTCGAGAATGTGAACAAAACCTATAGTTTTAGTGTTCTACTGATAGTGCTTTGATTTCCCATCACTGTCTTTCTGTCCTCCACTAGCTTCAAATCAAGTCTCTTTCTATCTTACACTCTGTGTGCGTCCACCTTCACTTCTTACTTCCTTATCCGTTTCTCTCACTGGGCCCACTGTCTCTGGGAGTCGCAGGTGAAATTAGAGGGTATAATTTCCCTCAATCAGCAGAATCCACTTTCCACACACACGTACACACACACACACACACACACACACACCGAATACACTGCACCGTCCTTCCGCTCGCTCCATCCCCCCCCCACCCATCCTACCATGGCCAGGGGGCAGAAGAACATCAGCAGTCTCCGTCAGAAACCTCCTTTTCTACACCAGGGGTCACTTTCATCTTCTAATCACCATCCAAAATGCATGGAAAATAGGAGGCTCTAATGAGAACACTGGGCATACGTATGTCTGTGTATCTAAAGTGTATTAAAATAGAAAGGGAAGAGAAGGTCACTACGAGTCAGGCCTAAGGACAAAAAGGAGGTGAAAATATTTAAAAAAACAAATGAATGGATATTTGCAGTCCACACTCAAGCTGTCATGGTTAAGAAGATTATGCCTCTGAGTTTCCTGGAATGTTCTCTCAGCACGGTACCCCCTCCCCCTACACACACACACACAGGCCTATCTCCCTACACACATGCAGTACACACACACAAGCCTCCCTGTCTGCGGTTTGGACACTCAGATACCCCAATCTTCCAAGAGTTATATAAGATCAGTCTTTTCTTCTGCAGTGTCTCGGCCAACTCATTCTACAACTAAACACAAATCTCCAAACAATAGGGATATTGTTATAGAGAAATTATAGTATATTCTGACTGTGTAGCTTATTGGGATTCATAGGGTTGTGTCAATAAAGGATGCACAGGCAAGACACATCAAGGCAGTGTTTTCCAGCATTTCCAGCATGTCTACATGCAAAATAAACCTTTCATTATTCATAATTAAGGTAGGTAAAGGAAGGAAATTTCATTAAACTGACCATAACCTACATTGGGCAATAGCCAAACCAGTCTATTTTAGGAAGTAGCATAATGTAACAATCACATTATAGCTGGCAAGAACAAATAAGTTACCGTTTGCTCCCAATACTAAACCTCTTTAATAGATCACTTTTTTGATGAACTGTGGATTTATAACAGAAACACAATTATAATGTATTAATGTGCTGAGCCTCATTATTTTGCCTCCATATAAAAAAATAAAAAGTATCTAGTATTAAATTCAGGGGGGGTGGAAGGTGCCATTGGAGAGAGGGCCCCCCTTATATAATGGAAGGCTTTCCACATGCACACAAACAGAATGAAAAAATACTGCCAAATGTTATATTGTACCTTTTGGATACTTATCATACTGAACTTTATTTCATACTGTAATTATTTGGAGAACATTTTAAAGGTGTTTTTCTCTTTCCTGGATTTAATGAAATCATCACCATCATTGGGTCCGTCCTTGTTGTTGTTGTTTTTTTTACCCCACACGAGGCACTCCCCTGCACCTGCTCTAACCCTCCGATGGTCTCTAATGACGCTTTGCTTTCTGCTCTTTCACGTCTATTTGTTGACCGTTCCCATTAATCTCCATTAACACCGAGAGTATTAATAGGTTCCAGGCCGAAAATGAAAAGGGAGAAATGTAGGGTTTCTGAGGACAGATAGCGAACATTTAAAATTGTGATTATTATTCTTTGTGTGTATATCACTGACTGTCTTATATATGTACCAAGACAAATGGGCTCTGATAAGTGCACATGTAAGCGATATTTGATGAAAAATATAAATACTATGGATACTGGTCATGCCTATAAATGTGTGTCAAGGGCATAAATCTTGCAAACATGATTGTGACTGTCAACTTCCCTACATGAAGGATGCTGAGTCGGACATATTGAGATTCATATTATTTAGACTTCCTGGCTCTAAGTTAATATTAATTAATATTCTCTTTGACAGCGTTTTCTCATTTCAAAAAGGAACTCTTGGATGCAACATAATTGGCCGCGGCTTCGAACCTTTGAAGTGAAATTGCATGGGTGAAACGACTATTGTAAACTGGATTAACAGTCAAGGGGGTAATAAGTAATCAGTTTGCCATTCCCTATCCACTTTCATTCTTTTCCCACACTCTTTCTCTGCTATATATATATATTTTTTTTTGCAAGTTGTCAAACCCTCTGTCCCATTTTAGGTCTTTCCAATTTCAGCAATTCAGTTGAAAGACATTTGTAATTATCAAATAGGGAAACGTAATAGTGTGTCATAATGATAAAATTTCTAAAATAGACAAATGATTTAGATAAATAATAATTAATAAAGAAAAGAAGAATAAATGTAAATATTAGATTGCTCACATTCATTTCAATAAAGAAGGTTTTTATGTCTTTTTAGCGGAGACTATAAAAGATGTAGACTATAAACCACTTTATTATGTCTCTGCCCAGCAGTTGTGACTTAAAACCCTGTCCACATCCACAATGATTAGTGAGAAAATGCGACTGGGGTCCACTGAAGTATGCTATTAAACAAAGATGTCCACTGTGTTACACTTTATGATATACACTAAAAGGTTTCTGAAAGACTAAAATAGTTTCAACATATGTGTTGGTTCTACTGTAGTTCTCATGCAAAACTTCATAACTTCTCCAGTGCTATATAATCCTGTTGAAGATTTGTTTCCACTAAGTGGTGAGCCCCATCAGAGTACAAAAGCTGTTATATTATAATAGACTAAAGACTGTTGAAAGCACTGATGCTGACCTGGCACATATGCCCAACAACTGGGAAGAGAAGAACACAAAAGCATCACTATGTTAGTGACTTACTTCACCTCTGTGTGCAAAAGAATGTCACAGCAGAAGAACTGGGGGACTTCCCACAGCTTCACAGATCCAAAGTGTACATGTGACACACTGAGACTGCCGCGGCTACGTGTAGATATTCTTGCTGCTCTAATAGCCAGTGTTAAAGGTATCATGTTAATATATTAATTGCAAGTGGTGTCAGGCTTATGGTGAGAGACAGGCTTAATGCGTTGCAGATGAGGGTTTGGGGTAAACAAGGATTTGGCTGTCCTCCACTGGAATCCAGTGGTCACAGTCGCTGGATTAAAGAGCAGTTTTTGGCAGAAAGGCACAGAGCCTGTAGAGGCATGGTCTCAAAGCCATGGGCTGATTACAGAGCATGGGTATTAGACAGCATGTATGAGGAGACAACATGAACTCGTGTTACATTAAGACTTACAAACACGCATGATGCGTGATTAACCGCAAAGGAGCGAGGAAAACAGTGTTAAATAAACCTATTTAGCAGCCATAAAAAGCCTGTTTCAGTTAGACAAGGTGTTTATAGTCCACCTACACAGCTGTCTGCATTGGCATAACATGTTTTCAAATGAGTTAGGAGATATATAAATACATTTTTCGACTCTATGTGCAGGAATCCCTGAGAATGAAATCAAATGTAGGTTTGGAGATGCTCCTATATTGGATTTGCTCATCTATTGGCTTCCGTTATTAGATTATACTTTAAAAATAACACCCTGGAAAAGTGAATATTTCCTGTTCTCTGCTGCAACTTCAGTACAGTTAGACAGATCAATTTTTGGATATAGAGCTGGTGTGACTCTCAAATGTCTGGGTTTTATATGGCTCAAACAAGCATTGTCAGAACTCGCTCAGTACATACAAAGGCCATGGTAGATGCAACGATCTTCACTATACTTGGTACTAATGTGTACTTGGTGAAATATTTTAACCACTTTTGAAATTGTGCATAAATGGTCAGTGGTAACTGGTCAATAGTCACTCGTCAGTTGTCACTGGTCACTCATCCCCAAGACATGAGTCTGCTCACTTTTCATTAATGAACAATCTAAGGTGATAAAACATGTGCCTGGTACTAACCTCCATCATATTTCAGTGCTGTGGTGCTGTCCATGGTGCTGGTCCATTGGTAATGCAAAATTGAAATTTCAGAGCTTTATGTTATTATGTTTTTCTACCTCAAATGTATAACCAAAGTAGAGTTTTGTTTTATTTGTGTATGCACAGTAATTGATTATATTGAGCTACAGTTCTCTCCAAGAGCTGAAAAAGCATTCACCATCTATGTAACAAATACAGGCAAACCACTACTCACTTGTGCTTCTACTGCTGCATTTGAGTCAATTGGCATTGGCACATGCAGATCAGTCCCCCTCGCCCTTCCAAGTTATCAATTATGTCCTTATTGATTTCTAGGGACATTCATTACAAATGTTATGTAACACACAATACAAACAAAACCAGACTGTCAACGTGCCTGTAAGTGATTGTCCCATCACGACTGGGTCAGTGAACATCACAGCACGACTAGGTTGAATCCTTCAGGTGTGAATGAGACAGCGTGAGTTAATCTGAGCTGCCTGTGTGATTGTCTTTATAACCTGCAGTGCATGCTGGGATAAGCTGTAGCTTTTGTTCTGATGCTATACTAAATACAATACGGGATCACAGGTTTCACAAAGTCTATTGGAGCCGTTTCCTTCTTTGTGATGGAACAGTGGAGGAGTGTCCTCAGCTAGCCTTCTCTGGAGATCTACAACTGAATCATGTATTATGTATCACCATAGTTCAGCTTGGCATACACATCAATGCACCTAAAGCCGGATTTAAAAAGTTGGCTCAAGTAAGAAAAACACTTGCAAAATATTACTTAGCCACAGCAGAGTGCACAGCAAATAACACTATTACACAAGAGCTCCAAACATTTAAGGCATGCAGGTTGGCTAGTGAAATCCAGTGTTTGTTCTCTTAATATATAATGACTATATCCTTGTTTTTCCTTGTAGTTTGCGTCTGCGTGCTCACTGACCCATACAGTAGATAAATGCAGTACACGAACAGGGAGTTTTAGACAGCTCTGTACATCACTGTGCACAAATATGTCAATGCATACTCGACTGTCCTCATGTGACAGTCATAAATTATTATGTGGCATATGGACCACAGCTTTGAAGAGCCATTGTTTCCTCTGTGTCTGGGATTTTCCTTGCTACAGCATTTGATTTTGCCTAAAACTGCAGAAATTCAGAGTTCATTAGAGGAAATGTGTCAAATTCATGTGATCAGTTGAAAAAGTTTGTGTTTCTTCTCTGGACATCTTAACAGTGCTCCATAGGCAAGACTGTTTTTCTTATGAAGGCTGGTGAATGGGCTTGACTATCTTCCACACTGCAGCTGAGATGTCTGATTCAGCAACAGATCTAATCAAAAGGGAATGACCTCTGCATTGGGAACTATTAAGGGTGAAGACTACAATGTTATATTAGCTGCTTTTGCTTCAGTCTGCAAATGATCTCTCTGCCCTGTTCTTCAAAAGCACCAATCTTTATTTCATTAATTGATGTGATAGATAGCCGGCTGTCACTAAATTATTCACAATCTTTGTACTCCATTTAATGTACAATACAAAGAGAAACATGGGAGGTAGGGGTAAGTAATAATATGTTCAACTTACAGTATTTTCTAAATTGTTAAAAATGGTAAAAATAAGAATACAATATAGTTGTGACTAGTGGTCAAACAGCAAACATGTTTTATGGAGTCTTAAACAAACAATCCAAATATAATATGATACAGTAATTGTGTAACAAACCAAAAAGTCACAGATAAAGGAAGAGTTGTATTTCTGTATACATATGGACAATTGTATATTTTTTATTCAATTATTTCCATTCATTTTTTTGTGTTTTTCTGCATTTCAGTCATTGGCCTTAACCCAGACATTACCCTGCACATCTGTAAAGGTCAGATTTGTTTACAGCAAGGCAGCCCACATAATCCTGCATGTGCTTTCTCACTGTGAACGCATTATGTCTCTATTCATAATCTGACTAAAAGGCTCTCCCCCAACCACTAATGCTTTTACATAAAACCCACACTATATATTTAATTAATTGAGAGGAAGAATTAACGACTATTTTTGGGACTGTGACTCTGTTCATGAACCGACGCAGGAATTAGAAGTGGGCACAGTTCACAAAAAGCACTAATAAAGCACCAACAGACGATCTGAAAATGTGTGCATCTTGAAAAAGCAAGATAAACGGAAAGTCAACAGGAAAGAACTGCTATAGCACAAACACAGGCACACCTGCTATCACAGCTCTTAATTTCTCGATTACCTCCCCGGAGAGGTCAAAAGTGGGATTAGAAATAATTACATGGCAAAAAGAGAAAGGCTTTGAGTGGATTTTCTTAGCTGCTGCTGGGACTGCTGACGGTGCAGCGCAGAAAATATGTAAAGCCCACAAGTTATCATAGAGCATAACCCATTTTTAAAAGAAACTACACCATAACAAATGACGGCATGCACTTCTATTCCTACAAGGACCAGTATGGGTGCTATACTAAAGTCATAATTTAACACAAGTGTACACAGTTTGCAGAAAATATGATAAATTATTTGTTATTACTGTTGTTATTACTAACGCCAGGTGATGGTGTGTTTGTGTCTTTAGCAAGTTCCCTCAAAAACTACTGCACGGATTTGGATGAAACTTTCGGGAAAGGTCAGTACTTTCACAGGGAAGAAATGAATGGCAATGAATGTTAGTAATTAATTAATTAGGCTTAAACTTGTAAATGCAATAACTAAAACAGTTTTTGCCAGATCTTCTTCAAACTTTCCATTTTATGAAGATGCTGAAATATGTAGACTTTGGTACTTCTACGATAAATAATAATTAATTAATTAACCAATAATTATTTGGAGCACTTTAGCTGAGCATCCTTCACAAACATCCAGACAAATCAAACAAGTCAAATAGAACCTTCCCATATTTCTCATGGTTTGGGGGCGGGGCCTCTTATTTGCTTGTTGACAATATAAAAACCCTGAGAAATCACACAATAACTGATTGAAGTTGCAGTTAGTGCCATAGCATATCACATAGACAATTCAACCATTTTGAGAAATTGACTTTTAAATGAGGAAATTCCACAAACTATTTACAATTTAGCTGTCCTGGCGTCAGTCTGTTCTCTCCGAGTGCCTTCTAGTTCTACATATTGCAGTGTAGACTCTGTATTTATATGTATTTGTTGTTTTCTATGCTGTGTTTAATGCTGCCTATTGGCCAGGTTGCAGTAGTCCATTAAAATTGATTCTCAATTGGCTTACATGGTTAAATAAAGGTTACAAAAATAAAAAAAATAAGTAACTCAGCTGCCTGTTGTTTGTTGCTGCTATTCCAATAATTGGTATCAGTTTGGTCATGTAATGACAAAAATGGGAAAGTTAAAAAAAAAAAACGCTTTTTTTCTGAAGGTCAGAGTAAATATGAAAGCTTTTGAATGTACACAGTTTTATTATTCTGACAATGATAGGACTAACATGCAATTTGATCTGATACTAAGCACATACAATACAACAAATGCAGCAAAAAATATTAAGTGTAAACATTTCACAATAACAGCAGATTTGGACAAAAGTGCTTCCTGTTGAGAGCAGGTGGGCGGTTGATATGCCAGAAGTTCGTTAGTTGGAGCTTTCATGAGGCGTTATGATCTTAATTCAGATCAACATCTGTGATGGGAGGTGCCCACATGATCACCCAGAGGATGTGCCAGCTTTTACCTAATGCTACATCTCTATCATCACGCTCACAAGCTTCAAAAACATTAGCTGTTACATCACCAACACAAACATATCACAGCTAACGCCAATAATTAAAAAGAGTAGCAAACCA
>JAVQKG010038359.1:0-20184 GCA_036025885.1 Hypseleotris bucephala
AAAAAAAAAAAAAAAACAGTTGTAGAAAATCCTGTACAATATGTTGAGAAATGGCATATGTAATCCTAATATATTGTGAATCTTTATAATTTTCTGGACTGAAAATCTTCTAGTTCAGAGGTAAGTAAGCTCTTTAATTTAGCCATAAACCCCTTTGATATGCCATTAGTAAAGTGATCATTAAAACTAATAGGGCTGGACAACAATCCCACATATTTTATTCTGATTTGGATTCACTGTTAAAAACATTTTTCCGTTTTCTGTCTTTTGCCATAATTTTTTTTACCATAACTTTTTTAAATTACCCATCTAACAGCCTCACAAACCAACTAAAGGAGCTAACCAGAAAAACAAGTGATGGTAATAAATAACTAAATAATGATCAAAGTGACTATTCAAATTTTGATGTCTGTCGTGCTATGCCTGCTCCTTAACTCGCTCTCCCTGGCGTTCGTGCTACACTATTAAAAGTCAGTTTGATTGAGTGTCTTTTCCCCTCTTGTGCACTCAGCAACAGCCCCTCTCCTTACCCATACACTCTCACTCTCACACACCAGTATGCACAGGACTCACAGGACACACTGCATGAGCTGGTGGCTGGTGCATCAGACTTCTATGGGTGGTGTTGTGATTTGAGGTAAGCTTTGCATGGACACACACTGATGCATCGCTCTGTGCCTACTTATGGGTCTATGGGGAATTTATGTGGTGGTAAATTGACTACACTAGATACTACGGCTAGGGCTTGGCTGCAGCGGCATGTTTTAATACAAGCCACATTACACATCTTTGTCTAGTGCTGCATAAGCTTCTGTGTGATAACTCGAGGTGGGATACAAAGACAACTGTATACTTCTGCATCCTGTTTCTGTGGCTTCTCCAATCAGCCATTTGGTCATTTGATGTGTGTTTAAATGTACACTTTCTATTGTCTTAAGATACTACACATGTTGCTCTGTCACTATATGTATGTGTTTATGGCTATTATATAAATGAAAAATATGCAAAGTGCCTTTTCACAACACTTAACAATATGGATGCAGTGGCCAGCTGTTGGCTCTCCCAAACGCAATTTAGTAATTGAGCTGTATCTTTGTTTAGTCCGAGCTGCTGTAAAACTGTTGAAAGGAGATGTGTATATTTTTTCTGTCAAGCATGTGACACTTTATGGCTCTCATTTTGGACAAACCAAATGATTTGCTGAGTAAAAGGCTGAAGTTTCAAAATTTGTCAAGTGAGTCTTCTCTTTCTGATAACATTCATAAGTGCACAGATTGGTCCAAGGCACTGAGGTTAAAAAAAGGTAGAGCTTGAGACCCTTCATAAATTTGACACCTTTTAAAGGAACACTATTGTCTGTATGGAAATACTGTTTGTAAAATGCCTATAAAACTGGGTTTGTTACAGTGTATTGTGGTACATTTAGCAGTGCATCAAAATGCAAAATATGGTTTTAGCCTGATGCAAACGGGAAAAAAACATTAACACTTGCTGGCCAGTTTATTAGGTAGACCTAATTACATGCTTGTGAAACAAGCAACAAGCTATTTTGTCATATATGTGCACAATACAAACTTACAGAAGACCATATTACAGAAATTTATGATCAGCCGATTTTCACATACATCCAAGGTTTAATCAGCGGCCTTGTTGATCCCAAAGGTCATAGAGTGTAGAGAAACACGAAGCAGGTGTGCTACAACAGAAGACCACCCCAGGTGTCATTTTATTAACTACAAGCACTCCCTGATAAAGTGTACTATCAAACATTATGCCCTTGACTGTAAGTGCTGTTGAATTGAGCACTAGTAGATTAACAGGCTCTGAATTATGTATATTTATGCCTTAATTTATTGGCTACTGTTTGTCCAGTGTCCCCTCCTTCAGAGTGCGAGGCAGATGCATTGCCCAGAGGTTATGGATCCAAAGACTTAATTCTTAAGCCAGGCGAAAAGAAGGACTGGAAGAGACGGAGGCGAGGACAACTGACACACAGTAACAGGTGAGTGTGTTTCTATATTAAAGCTATTACTACACCCATCAGTCACACAGTCTGGCCTGCTCCGATATGTAAGGTGGCTCAAGCTTTTTATTGGGATGCTGCATTTACTCTGTGTCAGCACTGTGGTGAGGCCAGAGTCCATTTAGTGCCTTGTATGCAGCTAAAGGACTGTCTGCTGTGAACTATAATAGTGAGTACTATTGTTGAATGGACTTTATTATGCATATTATTTTTCTTGTTTAGAATTAAGAAATTTCACAATTTTTAACTTAAAAATGCAGTCTCTTTTAAAAACATTTCTGTAAGCCTTACCATATCTTAATGAAAAAAAGCTCAGTTTGGCTAACCACACCTACTTCAGCGTATACAATGAAAGCAGTAGCAAGCAGGGATACACTAAGAGCTCAACATCAGATAGCCTATTAACAAGGTAATATTAATATCTGTCTATATACAAACAATGTTAACCTGTTGTGCAAAAGGTTATATTTAGATTTAACTACAGCCAGAGAAATTTCGAAAAGTTTCACTTTATTATTTAACAACATTTTGTCACACTATTTAGGCTATATACATATTAATAAATATATTTAAAGCTGTTATTTACTGTAGGATTTCTTAGTTTCTTTCCTCTATATAAAACCAAACTGGTAATTGAAATAGTGTTGGCTAAGAATCGTCATATTAGTGCAAACTAAGGCAGGCTTCCGTCAACTATAAAAATGTGAAACCAAGTGCATTCAGTTCCTGAGAAGGTTGGGGCCTCAGGGTACAGGGTTACTCAAATATGCATGAATGACAACAAAATGAAACAACGGGTATTTTTGAGGAGGATAAACATTGATGCATTAAAAATAAACATGATAGTTCTCCTTTAATGTTCCTGTAGCTGGGACCAGACCCCAAACAACCCTGAGGCTGGCAAACCGAAACAACAGTCTACTTTAGGACTGGGCGGAGGTGCTGCCATGCGTTGCTCCACTCTTCTGGCCATCCTCACCGGGGTGCTGCTGTACCTGGTGCTGGGCGCGGTGGTGTTTCGGGCCCTGGAGACGCCGCGTGAGGAGGGCAAGCACAACCAGCTGCAGATCGCACGGAGAGACTTTCTGTTTAACTTCACCTGTGTAGACCCGGAGAATCTTCAGGACTTTATAGAGGTACAAACAGCATCAAATACCAAATATCATCTATATCTATATGAGTACAATAGGATCCTTAAGAGTTTTTAATATTTTGTTTATTTATGTGGGAATATTTTTTGAGCTGACAAAATTGATGATTTCCAACATTTGGCATTTTGAAATACTTTAAGTCTATGAAGTTAGGTTATTTTTCCTAACATGCAGCATTCTGAAAAATGTTGTTCTTCGTAGTATTAGAATAACAAACATTACATTTGAAGCCACATTCTCATCTTCCACAAACTCCATGAAACAGGTACAAGTATTGTATGAATTGTATGGTACTATCGAAGGAAAGCTTTCTGTTTAAAGTTTTTAACCAGAAAAGAAACCTTGCAGACATGTTGGCTCGCAGCAGGGCTCTAATATAAATATAAATATAAAATAATTTATTGTATGCCGTCTCTGCAGAACTCCGATTTGACCTGTGGCTCCATCATAAATGCTTTGCAGTGGGACTACAACTATATTGACTATCATTTGTAGTTAATTTGTAGTGCCTATTATAGATTATACTTCACAGCATACAATGATTATTCTAGTATCAGTACTAATTTGACATCTTTTATTTCCTCTTGTATGAGCAAGATACAGTCATACATATAATCTTTTTTGACTTGCCATGTGAATAGCAATTGTTCATTTTACGTATATCTGACTCTTGGTGGTGCAAGGCGTGTTCTTGCTGTGATTTAGGTCACCAGGTAGCCTCATATTTATATAGCACAGCAGGGACAGATGAGGTCCAGGCCAGTCTTTAGGACAGGTGTGGTTAGGTCAGGTATGTACCATGGGTCAGCTCTGGTCATTGGTAGAACATGAAAGTCGATCACTGGGGACTCTGTTTGTAGCTAGCTTGGCAGCCGTGATGTAATTTCAGAAATTTTTTTCATTGCTCCAATATGTAGATTGTAAATTACTTGCTTGCAAAGTGAGCTGTTGACACTTTAAGGTTAGCTGAGCACAGTTGACAAATCAGGCTTAATCTGACTGCAAGTGTCCATGTAAAATATAGATGACCAAACTTATACACTGCCTACACAGAGGTGACTTTACAACATTCAACACTCAAAAATAATTTCAGAGGGTATGTACTACTGTGTGGAGGTACATTACCAGAGGCTGTAAACATAAGTCGTCATAATGTGAGTGAGCCAAACAGCTGCTGAAAAGTCATTCTTTAGCTACTATTAAAGGTTTACATTCTCTTCAACACACTGAAATGTGGCTCAGGTTTCAGAGCATCAAAGTCAACATGTCTTTGTTGTCCCAGACAAACTGTCCTCAACTGTAATGCATCACAAACACAAACCATTACAATACATGCCTTCCCCCCATATAACTGATATTATTACTGTGTATCAACAATTATGTTCACAAAAGACTCGGCCATTTGGAATAAAATAGCATTTTACATGTTAATGACAGTTACCTTTACTGATGCAGATTTACACATTTACAATGTTTTGTGCCAAAAGGCTGCATGTTGCATAATGTGAACTTTTGTGCCTTATATTTGCTTGCTGATAAATCGGCTATCCACATGATTAAATTTAGATAGAAGACTGCACATGTAGTTATTTACCTAGTTGATCTCTTTGACATTTTTGGACTGTAAAAAAAACTTACCAGGACAAAGTGGAAATTAGTCAAGCTGCATACGTTTTTTTTTCTAAACCAACAGTTCAAAATGCTAACGTCAATGCTTGCTATGTAGACTTTCTTCAATTTCATCTCAATCTCATCCCACACAGTCTACTCGCTTCTTGTTTTAGGAAGTAATAAGATTAAAACAAAAACTACATTATCTTGGCATGGTTGGAAGTCAATTAATTATTTTGAAATGGTTTCAAATAGCATCTGCTAAAGGCACAAGGAATATCAAACGATCAAGCATCTAGTACACTAGGCTACAAATTATAGAAGTGTGTTTCAATTGGAGTCTTGTCTGTTTTATCTATATTGTCCACAAGTAAACAGAAACTAAGCACATGATTGATTTTGAAAATCTCATTGTCTGTGTTGGCAGTAGATCAAGTGGAGTCGTCACACATCCACACTGGTCACTGGCCTGTTTGTCACTGGGCAACTTCTGTTACCATATAACATAATTATCATATAACAAAAATGATTAGCCAGTGACATGTATTCAGGTCTATATCTGCAAGATGTAGTCAGTGTAAATGGATGAACAAACGGGTTGTACTGGCCTGTGGAAATTGGTCTTTTATGTCCTTATTTGCTTCCATTAGGAGGTGGTGGAGGCTGTTGGTGCAGGAGTAACGACCAGTGGTAACTCCTCTTTTGTAAGCCAGTGGGACCTGGCCAGTGCCTTCTTCTTCTCAGGGACCATCATCACTACCATAGGTTGGCCACAGTAAATGTACTTTATGTTTTGAACATTTAAACTTGTGATTGGCCTTACTGCAGTACAAATCTTTCAGGTTTTGGAAACATCTCTCCTAAAACTGATGGAGGCCAGTTGTTCTGTATTTTTTATGCCTTGGTGGGAATCCCTCTGTTTGGTATCTTGCTCGCTGGAGTTGGTGACCACCTGGGTACTGGACTGAGAAAAGCTGTGCTCAAAATCGAGACTCTCTTTCTAGTTAGTCATCATCATTCTTATTGTGATTTCTATTCTATCCACTCTATTATTCCCATTGTGATTTGTGATGTCTTATACTTTTTCACTGACAGAAATTTCGAGTGAGTCCCACCATTGTGAGGGTCATATCAGCGATCTTGTCCATTCTGCTGGGATGTCTGCTCTTTGTGGCTGTGCCGATCCTTGTTTTTCAGGAAGTAGAGGGCTGGACACTTCTGGAGTCGGCGTACTTTGTGGTTATCACTCTGACAACAGTTGGCTTTGGTGACTATGTTGCAGGTAACCATTAAGTTTAAATTAAACAAAAATTCCCACAATCTGATGCAATGGGTGTTTATCAATGTCAAGGAACCTTGCCTATCTAGGCGTTAAATTGAGTCAATGTGTGACTCAATTTAACCCCAACTGACCACAACTTTTGAGCTTTAACAATATTTACGGCTCATACAGTAGCCTATATATAATAGATTTGAACAAATATGCTGTGTATTTGACATGTTTCTCTGTGTGCCTAAACGTTTGTTTTCTGTCGTGTCAGGCGACTCTGGATATGAAGGCAGTGACCATTGGTATAAGCCATTGGTTTGGTTCTGGATCCTCCTGGGCTTAGCTTACTTTGCATCAATCCTGGCGATGATTGGTAACTGGCTTCGGGTTCTGTCAAAGAAAACTCGGGCTGAGGTACTTTCTACAGATTTTTCAGTGTTTCTTGTGCTGCCATTTGCCTCACCCTCATGTGTGCTTTCATGTTCTGATGTTAGATGGAGGAGCTGCGAGCCCACGCCTCTGACTGGACTCAAAACATTCAGAACATGTCAGTAGATTTCAGGATCCCAGCCCCCAAGATAGACGATCCTTTCAAACGTCGAAGGCGAAAGAGACGCCATGGCGGCCGCAGCCACCGTAGCCATGGTCACAGTGTGTCAGGTACAGGAGCCCCAGATGGGAATGAGGAGAATCAACAGAGCCAAACAGAGTCCAAATCATACTCCTCTTCCTCCTATACTTCTGAAGAAGACTCTGGATCTGAGTCAGGGTCTGAGTCGGGGTCCCAAGCCACTCAAACAGACCGAGTGCCTGAAGAGAAACCTCCAGAACACCAGGCGGCACCAGAGCCACATCTGTCCCAGCCTCTGGACTACTTTGGGGAGAACCTGGCCTTTATTGACGAGTCTTCGGATGCTCAAAGTGCAAAACTTCATCTGGATCCTCTGCTTGATCCCAAACAGCCCAATGGTGTGCGAACTCGACCCCCAAAGAGGAGGCGCCACAGAAGGCACATCCCACATAGAATCCCGAAAAACCACAATCATATCACCCCTGAGATAAACAAGCCCAATGGAAATGCAAAACCAGTCTCAGATCCAACACCAAAGCCTTAAGACTCGATAATCAAAAAAGCTCCATTACTAGCACAAGTATCATGGGAGTTATAAATCAAATGAAATGCATTCAATCTTTGAAAGAGGAATTTACCACATAGCAATTTATTTGTGTATGTGTATTGCTTACTTACAGACACTTAAATGGAAGCCTTAGTCGTTGCATTTGATGCTCTTAGCATGTGAGTGTATGCCACAAACATAATGAAGTGACTTTAACGCTAGTTGCCTAAACATAAAGATTTCTGAGGAGTGACTGCTCTCTACTGGGCCTTAATGAAAGTGCACTACACAATTAACACAGTTACACATCTCAAGTAAATTATGCAAACCCACTTATTAAACAGGTTTCCACAAACAGCTTGTTCCAAAACTTTCCAACCATCAAACGGGTACTAAATATGCTTTTGTACTTTTTGGTTTGTATCAATTTTTTTTTATAACAGTATAAAAACAATGTGCATTTTGAAAGACTAATGCATCATCTCAATGTGTGTAAACTGCATATGTAGGCCTACAATAAACATTTTTTTATGACAACAGTGATGTTAGACCTATATCTAATGAGTCCAAAATGTCTGATGCCCATGTGATGTGTGATCAAGCAGCCCCTTGGTGGCAGCATATGTCCCTATAATAATCAGGTTAAACAAGCAGAGCTGTATCAAATCTGTATCAAATGTCCAGCACATTTATTTGTGTTTTGTGACATTCTTATGGTGCTGAGTTTTATATAGGATGTTAATTCAGGTTCAGTTTGATACACTAAACTTTGTATTTATGTTGCTTTGGTAATCAATGTAAATCACAGTAGTGACAGAATGCAGCTTGTCTAAATGCCCTTCATAATGTATGCATGGCCCATAGTGTATAGTATAGTGTTCCTTAGCTGATCTGTAGGTGATACTCTCCTGGAAACTCAATCTGTTTTTATCTGAAAATGGCACCAAGGGCAAAAAAAGTGGCAGCAATAACGTGTCTGTTTGTTTTGTTTCCAGAATTTATGTGATGACTTTGCATGACAGACCAGCATATCAACATAAAAACAATGAAGCAATGTCAATAAACCTTAATTTGTTCCTGCTCTCTAGCTATAGGGGGCACACTCATTTGTCCAACTGATCTTGAATCTTCCAAAGTTCCTCCTTTTCAGTAGAACATATCTATATTTTGTAGCGTCCTAGTATTAGGATCAGGAAGTTAGCAGGCAGCAGTGATGTGCAGTGGCAGCGTGTGACCTTTTACTGGAGGACACCGACGCTAAGCTGCCATAACGTCATCGGGAACAAGGCTGCAATTCGCTGTTTTCTCCACTAAGAGGCGAAATATGCACTGACCTTATTAGTAAGGAAAATTCAATAGAGTTCAAAAAGTAATTTCTGCAAGTTAAGGAAAGCAAACCCCAAATGTTAGGCTACTGACGAATATAAACAAAAATCATCTTTCGGTCAATGATGTTAGTCTGTTTGGCCGTCTCGCCCAATTAAAGACTCGAAATAGGCTATTTTCACAATTTGCATTAAATTGATTAACAATTTGCATTTCTTTTAGGCGGCAAACCACCATGATGGCCTACTAATTTTCTAATTCCATGTTCTAGAAAAAATGATTTAAATATTTGTATAATAGGTGGAGGCTGGTATCAGTTGTTCTGTGGCCATGACTCACTGATGCGGAGTCCATTGCTTTTTCAGTTCCACCAGCAGCAGCACAAAGACTCCGTGGTGTTTGAGCTGACACCTGTCTAAGGTCACGACCTGTTGTAAGAAACACCCTGGGGACCCAAGCCGGTATTAACAGCCTGTCTCTACTTTTCTTGTTTTTTAATCTCCCCCAAACACGCTCCCCTACAGACATTATAATGTAACTAAGCTTCATTTTTCCAATTGACTATCAACAATGGTAGGGTATAAATGTATAGAACACTGGCTACATAGACCAATGCCTATATTTTCCAAACATATTTAAAGACATTTCCTCTATGTACGGATATTACAGACTGCACCATTATGATGCAGCTCCGTAGAATTGCAGTGTCTGCAGCAGAGAGTCGATGACCTTGCTTCAAGGTCGTAGTGACACTGCCGTCAGTTTTTCCTCTCGTGCGCGCACCACGTAAATCCTGCATAGTGGTCTGCATGTGACCACATCGGACACACGCAGCCCTAGTCTGCCCTGTTCTTTTGACACTGCCAGGCAAATGTAATAGCTACTTATTGGATTAATCTCGGGCTGAGCTGACACTTGTCTGTCCGTAATCAAGCCTGTAAAGCGGGGAAATGTCCACTCTATTGGCCTTAGTTGAGTGTTTTGTCGGTCTGTTCTAAATCATTGGACAAGCCCGTCAGCGCTTCAGCAACCTTTTTCCTCTTTGTGCCAGCTGTTACTAGGCATGTAAGGGAACAGAAGGGTGGACTATTTTAAGAAGTAGTCAGAAGAAAAGAGAAAGAAAATCATAGAAAATGTAAGCTAAAACTTTGTACACACTGTAAGGTTAAAATTGTTTTTAGCCTAGTAAATGGGGTACAACTTTAACAAACTTCTATAGCCCCTGATTACTCTCTCTCATTGCGGTGATCTGGTTGATGGCCTCTGTTTTGGCTTCCGTCCAAGTAGAGTAGTGGTGGAGTGAACCGGGTCAGTGTCACAAGACCAACAGCACGACTTGTTTCCATAGAGGTGTGTAGGCTAGTCCAAGGCCAGGGGCTGAACCCCTATTTGGAAACCCCAGTTTATCTTATTCAAGATCTAGAGACCTATCAAGGCGTTTGTAACGTTCTATAGACAATAGAGGCATGAAGATAAAGTTTACACATAGAAATGACTTTAAAAACTTGGAAATAGAGGGCCTGTCGGCTAATTAAAACCATAGCATTTGCCATGGTTCTATGAACAATTCCTCCACAAGACTATGGCTATTTGTATTTCTTTATGATGGGGCCATAATCTACTGTATTAAACTGGATGACGCTGGTGGAAGGTGCGCAAGAACGTAACACTCACGCAGATTGTGAAGAGGGCGGAGCTACAGTGGGACGCGAGCCTACGTCACCAAACGTAAAACCAACTGAAAGACCGGAAGTTGCGATTAAATTTATACAAATAAAACCACATCACATGCAACTTTGTGTTTTATTTGTTGAAAATGTAATGTATACAACACAATACCAGTGTAGTGTAAGAAGAATGTTTGTCTTTTTATTTATGTAGATGATTACACCTTCTTAACCGTGTTAGGGGACGTATGTTGGAAAACTGTTTTATTGTGAAACATCAACCGGATGCCTTCATACTGCCCCTGTGTCACTGGAGCTCCTGTGACTATCTTGTCCGTGGTGGCAGCAGAAGAAGGTAATTTATTACGCAGCTGTACGGATCGGAACAGACGGCTCAGACAGCGTGTGACCGCCGGGTTGATACCGTCACTTTAATTTCCCCCGTGAAGCTGAAATGTTGTGCTAGCACCGCTGTGATGCTGCGACGCTGGCGTCAAATCGGTTGACCTGACTGGGCTTACTTCAAAAGAAAGCACGCCTGCGATGTTTCTGCACACACTCGTAAGTCATCTGGCATGCAAATAATTGATATCATGTTAGCGAGAATTAACCTATTTTGTTGTCATGTTCGATGTTAAAAGCGAGAGCTTATGCGAAGCCAAGTTTGCGTGGTGGCGTTATTGGGGGTAGGGGCATGGAGCCGCCGGAGAAAACACAGCAGCCGAGCTACATTGTGTGAAAAATAATTATCATTAGGTTAAAAGCTGCGACAGCCCAGCTGACAAAACACAGAGGCAACAGAAATCACAGTATTTGCTATACCCATATTTGCAGTCTGTCTTGAATCTTTGCTCGACGAAAGTATTAAGTTGCTATACTTTGCCTATAAAGATGCACTTATTTCTCGTATTTGTTTATTTTTTTGCACTTCAAAACTAAGGCTACATGTGCTACTTTTATCAAATTAGTTAAATTAGCTTTTTAACGCTCATGGTTTTCTCTTGTCTCAACATACTGACATTTCATAGTCACAAAGCCTCCTGGAGCAGGATTGAGACCGCTGATCTTAAGGTATAATCTACTTTGGCAATTAACCTTTCACCGGTCCTAGATCAGTAAGCAAGGTCACCCTTGGGTGCTGTTCTCCTCGTCTCCGCCGTGCGCCGCATGTTAAACCTTGATTGTGAGTTTAGCCTCTGTCTCATTTCATTATCAGAGATAAAGACCACCGCTGTTTCCCCAACCTGTGAAAAGCACCTCTTAAATAGGAGCACACAAAAAAAGTTCTGTGTAGGCTGTTGAAAGTCAAAGAAATGGGCTACTAGTAAAATAATGTAGCCTAAGCCTAGTGTAGATTATATTATTTGTTAATTTTGATATTCTATTGTGAAGTGGGAGTTTTTGTCAACACAACAAATATGTAGTTTTTTTGTTACTGGAACAGATATAGTTCTTACTACTAGGCCTACTTTTTATTTTAATACATAAATCTTGAGTAGAGACCTATGAGACAATGGAACAAGCTAAGTGAAGTTATCTTTAAAAGTATCAAGCCACTTAATTATTTACAGGGTTATTACTAAACCTATACCTATACCAACCTATACAACTCATAAGTCTGTATGAGTGAGGGACAAGGTGTTGGCTTCAGTCTCTGTCCTTCAAGCATTCCTGTGGCTGTGACCTTTGGAGTGTGTACTGCATGTTAGGGGGAGGGAACAGGACAGGACTGTACACAGTTTTTACAGACCAGTTTCAAAAGAATCTATGCTATTAGATGATTGTTCTTTCTATAGCTCCTTAAAGTGTGAACTTTGGATCTGTGTAAGAACATAATCGTTTACAGCCAGTGCTTGGACATGAAGGTCCAATGAGTTTCAGCTCCACATGGCTGTGTATTTACAAATTATAAAAACTGTTTTATCTTTGCAGATATCCTGATACCTTCAAAAAACAATTGAACTTCTCTAAGCTACCATTGGAATAAAGTGTCATTAACTTCAAACTCCAGGTCAGTGAACAACAGGTAATCCCCAAGCATGTTTTTTTTTATCATGTTTAAGTTAAGAGTTGGTTGCACCTAGTGTGTTCTGTTAAAAGCATTGTACTAATGAAAATTGTGTAGGCTGTCCGAAAACCTTTGTTCTTCCACTTTCTTAGTGAGAGCAGCTAGATTGCAATAGGTCCATCTTAAAGGCTTTTTGTGTCATGTTTTATATTATGCTTCAGGTGCCCTCTACTAATGTGCTGATCACATTACATCTTGGGCTCAAACACAATGTTACTGATAAACTAATCTGTTCCGTATGTACCACACCACCTTGTTTTTTTGAGACCAGATTTCATTCAAGGCAGCTGCAGGAGAAGCGTAATATGTTGAATATAAATATGCTGCACACTGTGGTACTGTGATTGATAACCTTCAGCAGGATTCTGTGAGTGGACACACATTAACTGGACATGTTAACTGTATAGAAAGGATAAATAAATGATTGAGATAATGAAACTTCAGGTTGAGTTGATCTACAAAGTCTAATGTAAAGAATACTACAGAGAACTTTTTGGGAACATATCTATTTTTATTTTTTGTATTCATGAAAAACTAGTTTTACTTCAGATTTTTCATTATATGGGTTAAATTGTGTTTTTGAATGTGTTGGTTAAATAGCCTACTGTGTTTGGTACTAAATAATAAACAATACAGTTTGTGTGGAGTGTGACGGCCTGTTCAAAGTGGTGTTGGCTGTAAACAGTAGGAAGTACACGGTTAACTGCGCCGTGTTGTAGTTAGGTTAAAGTCATCCTGTATTGCCTCCCAGCTGTTGCAAAAGCCGACTGTAGCCCGGCCCATCATAACACACAATCAACACGCGTTAGCAAGCGCTGGATTGTCTTTAAATGTACGCTATGAGATAGAGCCGGTTAGAATCACTCTTTATGATAACCATCTTTGGCAGGTAAGATGTGAGCCTAATGTGTGTCATAGACATTAATTATGCTACATCACATAGCTTTGGGGTCTCGAGTATAGAGTTAACACTAGCATTAGCCGCAATGAGCTAACCAAGCTATCTGTTGCTAACTGAGTACTCTTTCACTTTTGAAGCTAACATTAGCCACCTAAAACAGACTGGTAAATGTCTGTTTACATGCCTACAAAGAGCCCGTTTGCCTAGAGTTCTGTGGTACATACAGTATACTGTGTATATATATATAGATAGATATAGATATACAGTGTATATATATATATATATATATATATATATATATATATTTTTTTTACCACTGGCATGTTGCTTGCGCGTGTCTTTACAATACACGTTACAGTATAACTGGTCCTCATGTTTGTCTCACAGAGGTAACCTAGTCATTGAACTGTCCAGTGGTGCACATGGCCGTGAGGTGATGTCCCTCTAGCCCTAAGGAACGAGAGACTTCTACTGCGTACTATATTTACTGTGTGTGTGGGCTGGTTGTTTGCTATGGAAAGCACCAATTTAAGAAAATAAAAATGTACTAAAAGCGTGCCTACCCTCTGGTATAAACAGTGATACATTCAAGTTTAGAGAGAGGCCAAACTCCAAGTTAAGTACATAAACCATCAGCCACTTCTGGACGGGTCAGTCTGCTGGATGATATTAATAGGCTAAAACTACTGGACATCAATGTCTATATATAGCAGGCTTTAGCTTAAAAAGGCATTTTACTTAGTTATGCAAAATATGTGAGTCTCAGTTGGGTGGTAGACATTTTTATGATGCAAAACGTTAAATAACAACACAAATACAGTAAAAGAAGTTGAAATAGTAGCATCCACTGGGCATTGGTGATTGCATGGACTCTTTACACTGTACATTTAGCATATTGACGCTCAAAACACTAATACGGTAATGCTGTCATTGTTTATAGGTGACCTTCATACAGTCACCTTGGCCACTGAAGTGCATAAACTGCACTGGACAAAGACCGCCTGCTGTTGGCTAAATTTTAATAGCAATGACTATTCAATAGCATGGAATACCATAACAGCATGTAAGGGTAATGGATCAGATTTACTTTTCTTTGCCTCAACTCAGTTTTTGTTCTACTGTTGTTTGTTCTGGTAGGCATCATGTCTTCCAGGGAGCGTCGGTCAGATGTCTACATAAAGGCAGAGCCGAGCAGTCCAGAGGGTGGTGGAGGAGGGCGCACCAGCCCCGGTGGAGCCTCCTCAGATTCGTCACAGAGCGGAGGTGGAGGAACCCGAGGAGAGAGTGTAAAACGATACTCTCCTCCTCTCTACACACCAGCTTTACGTTGTCACTTTAAGGACGAGGGTGGTGATGGAGCAGAAGAAGGCTCAACTGGAAATGGGGCAGGACGGTGCAAGTATGCCCTTAGTACACTACCCAAGAGGTTGTGCTTAGTTTGTGGTGATGTTGCCTCAGGTTACCACTACGGCGTGGCATCATGCGAAGCCTGCAAAGCTTTCTTCAAGAGAACAATCCAAGGTTTGTATTGTTTGGCAGTATATTGTGGCGTCGATTTAAACATAGCTACAATTGGAATATAGACTTGCTGAGCAGTACATTTTTGTTTTAGAATATGTACAATTGCAAATATCTATGTATGTTTCCAAGCCCCATGTAACATACATGTCTGCAAACCCAGCTGGTTTTTATCGTTTTCTTGACAAATACTTCAGTATGTGAAATTATTCAATTTAGTAAATGGCAAACCTTTTAAGGCTAAAACATACAGATTATATGTTAAAATGTCAATTGTTTCCTCTTTAGGTAACATTGAATACAGCTGTCCAGCATCAAATGAGTGTGAAATCACCAAAAGGCGCAGAAAAGCCTGTCAAGCATGCCGCTTCACTAAGTGCCTCAAAGTAGGCATGTTAAAAGAGGGTAAGTGTTGATTTTATGTTGCATAATATAAACTACAGTTTATTCTTTGGCATAGTGCTTATCCTAAATTTTATAATGCAGGGGTTCGCCTTGACAGAGTCAGAGGTGGAAGACAGAAGTACAAAAGACGCCCTGATGTTGAAAACGCAACATACCAGAGTGCCCCATTACCGCTCACAAAGGAGAGTGAAAAAGGTTGGAATTTGGAGCAGCATATCATGCTTTTACTAGTTGTCACAAGCCAGTAATTACTTTATCTGGTATCGAAGTTATAACCCAACAGTGCCATCTGGTGATATATAATTTTTCTAACTAACTATATGCACACTTAAGGTGAGCATCAAGGAGAAATAACCCAGGATTAGGAGGATTATTTTCTTATTTTACTTCTTCGCAGACACAAACAATAATATTTTATTTATGTAATATAGGTTCTTCAAACATCATTGTGTCCCACCTGCTAGTGGCAGAGCCTGAAAAATTATTTGCCATGCCTGATCCTCTGCAGCCAGACACAGCCCAGCGGACACTCACCACCCTCTGTGACCTCGCCGACCGAGAACTGGTCGTCATCATTGGCTGGGCCAAACACATTCCTGGTAAAGATGCAGTGAAAAATGCAAATAATGGCATTTACTAGATAGTTTCAGGGATTGTATCTCATGAATCAGAAGCAAATTTGTTTGGTTATGTTTTTGACCACAAATGCTTTGCATTTACTTAGAATACAAATCAAACACATGAAAGTTTGAAATGACTTGACTTGAAATGTTTTTAAACAGCTACACTGTTTAATTAATAATAAAAAAGGGAATCTATTTGTATAGCATTTAAAAAGAATTATACCATATTAGTGTAGATATTTAAAGTACTATGCACAATAAATTCTATATTTATTATGAGTAACTTAAAAATGCTAAATACAAAATGGAGGCTATGTCGAGAGTTTCCCCTATCGACTTGAGGGAACATAATGCTCTTTTCCTGCTGTGCATTCAGATGATTTTTTTCTATCTATCTGTGTGCCCTCCTGCAGGCTTCCTGTCACTGTCCCTGGCAGACCAGATGTCGGTGCTGCAGTCAGTTTGGCTGGAGGTGCTGGTGTTGGGGGTTGCGTATCGTTCCCTGGGCTGCGAGGACGAGGTAGTTTTTGCTGAGGATTTTGTCCTTGATGAAGAGATGTCACGTGCTGCGGGACTCACCGAGCTAAATGCAGCAATTAGTCAACTTGCCCGTCGTTTCCGTGCCCTCAACCTGGACCGGGAGGAGTTTGTCATGCTAAAAGCCATAGCTCTCACTAACTCAGGTACCTTTGAGAATTTATTATATCATGTCTATTCATGTTTGTTCTCCTATACTAAAAGAGGATTACAGTAGACAAACTTCTATACTTACCATTCTATACTTTGTTCTGTCAGATTCTGTTTACATTGAGGATATGGAGGCTGTGCAGAAGTTGCGGGACCTCCTCCACCAGGCTCTGCTGGAGCTTGAATGTCAGCGGCGCCCAGATGACCCCCAGAGGGCTGGACGCCTCCTTTTAACATTGCCTCTTTTAAGACAGACTGCAGGACGGGCTCTTACTACCTTCTACAGCATAAAGACTCGCGGTGGCGTACCCATGCACAAACTATTCCTGGAAATGCTGGAAGCCATGATGGACTCTCCTTAGAGCAACACAAACTGATGTAGTGTGGGTCTGCATAAATTCCCAACAGAAAAATTATTAACAGAAATAACTTACTAGGGAATACGAAAGCAGCAGAACCTTTCCCATTGGGCTGCTTTGAAGAAACATCTGACCTTATAATTTGGCTGCTTCCGGTGAAGTGGTCATGGCCAAACTTGATTAAATGGCTTCGAAATCCATCATTAGAATACAACAGACCATACAAACATCTGCCGTCTGCTACTACATTTTGTGTTCATTGATCTTGAGTCGAAGAACCACTGAGAGGCACTGAGAGGTCTTGGTGCTGCAGCAGACTGCAATCATGGCTTTAGAACTTTTAAATAATGCAATGTCCTCTCATAGAAGCCATAGTAACATGTATCTAGACGGTCCAGTGTAAGGTCAGACTGACATTCACACAGTGCTTGTATCCACTGTAGACTAGGGTGCCATTTTAGGCAATGTCATAGGAATTACTTGCAATATAGTAAAAGCAATATAATGGCTAGATTATTGTGAGTCACATTTAAAATGTGGATAAAAATTAGAATTCCTCGTCCATATTCTGTTTACAATTACTGAAGATCCCAAGTGCTCCCTTTGGTCTTGAAATGCTGGTTGAAAACATTTAGAGCTTGTTTAGTACAGCGGAAACTAGAGCTGTAAACCCCTTTTGTAAGTAAATACAGTGCTTTGAAAAATGTGTGCAATCGAACTAAAGACCAGTAGATGTACAGTTAACATGATTTACACAAATATTAATTAATAATATATTAATTGTTTGTAAATCCACACAAATGATTTCCACACAGCGGGTGTGTGCTAAAACTTTGAGCTCAGCTGAAGCAAGAAAAAAAAACAGTTTGACACTAAAGTCTACTTTTGCCTGATCTTTTTAACAATTCTCATTCATTATCCTAATTACTCATTTAAACAGCAGTTGTCATGGAAAAACTAACCAGCTTGGTTTGTAATTTATAAAATGATAGACATAGACTGATGGTTTAAACCATAATGGGTTCAGGGCAACAGAAGTGCAACATATGCAACACTGTGTTAAGATATTAACATCTTGTCTCGTCATCATCTCTTCTGTCTTACACTTTTATATAACCACACTCAACTATCCTCAGTATGAGAGCTTCACATGCACTACGACATGTTGTGTAGTACAGTTCCATTAAATTTATGAAAAAACATGCAATTTAAAATGGAAGAGCAAAGCCAGCATAAATTCTCCCATTAATTGTATTTGTGCAGCTTACAGTGTACAGAAATTTGTATAAAAATAAGAAAAACTGCTTTTACTGTAATTGGACTTAAGGGTGTTTTTATTTAGATTTGACACTGTTGTGGGGTTGGTACTAAGATCAAGCTGTCCATTCAGAATGTTTTTTTTTTTCTTTTAAATGCAGGTTGTGTGTTTGCTGAAGATGACTGTCATGTCTGGGATCAGGCTACAGGCTACCTCAGAAGGCAGTGTGCCATTTGGCCAAATACTTTGTTTATTGAATCCACATAACGTATTAAAATGTCTCTTATTTTTATTTTATATACCATCTTTATGGTACATGGCACAATAATACACATATTGTGCTATAGTATGTTACAAGTTACAAACCTCATATTTTCTTGTATAGATTTAGTGTAAATTCATCATAGCTTGCTATGATTAAGAATAAATGCATATTATTTAGAGCTTCAAATCAATGTTTGTACTTTGAAAGACTATTTAAATGATTAAAGTCTATTTTTTACTCAATTTAATGTTTGTTGACACTATTTTCTGTGTGTGGTACTGGCTGTAAATTTTAATGTGTAGGCAATTTTTGTTTGTTGTCCTTGTCTGAACATGTCCACAAAATCACTGTGGAAAGTGATCTCTTCCACTCTGTGCAGCAGCATGGAGCGGATTGTTGTAGGTGCTTTGTGTTGTGTAATAAAAAGACACATCACCACCACATTCTCGTCCCAATAGTGATTGTGTGACTGACCTGAATGAATGAGAGTGTAGGATGTTCCAAATTGGCACCTTTTGTCATGCTTGTAGTCTATGTTATGGAGTGTGCAGCACATGGCAAAAGTCGGAAAAACGTAGGCTACTTAGTACTTACATTAAACATCGAAGGTTGGGCCAGTGAAGCTTTGATTTCATTCTGTAGATTAGACCTAAAGGGATCTTCGGGATCCACACTACACACACACAACCAGATGGCGCATTAGCCTAAGTAGTCGGTCGGTCTGGTAGCTAGCGTTTTGGGTTAAAGTTGTCAACTCACTTAGGACACTCGGTAACACAAACTCACTAGGAGGTGTGTCTGGTTTGTCCCACAAACGGAGGACACGAATAAGCACACTGCCCACCTGCCCACCAACCGACGGGACATAGCGCGACCTACAGACTGTGAACCCAATAGCGGGTTAGCTACTGCATGGGACATTGGTTACAATGTTTTCTATTAAGCTTCTGAGAAGCACACGGGCTGTCCATGTTGCGAGGCCGCTGCACTTGTCTTCTGCCATCAAAATGCCGATTCAGGTTTGAAATTCGACAATATTTCTTAAAATGATTGTGTTTTACGAAAGTGTGCAAACTTACCGCCATGTTTATAAATTTAAGCATCTATTATTTATTTCCCGTTTGTTTAGGCTATGTAACGCTAATATCGCCTCACCGCAAATTGGACTCGTGCTCATGTTTTTTGAATAGCCTAGATTGCCAGCTATAGGCTAACCACCTTTACCGATGTATGTTGATTTTACTTTTCAGTTTACAATGTTAACTTATAGGGGCCTTACACTTGCACAAACTAAATAATAGGCTATATTTAAGCTAACTAAATAACGTTAATCAAACCAGTTAAAACTTGTAAGCTTGCAAAGTATTTTAATTATATGACTTCCATTAAGAGAATAATGCCTCTATATATGCCTCTAAATAATGCCGAAATGTCCCCTTTTAAAATAAAGGACATTCAGCCATTTGTTTCATACGTAATATTACAAACAGTGTGGGGTTTGGCGCCCTCCAGAGTCCCACACCAGCATTGCAAATGTTATCTGATTGCCATTTTTTTTTGTAATGGCGTAATTATACGCACTAAACATATATCTGTGTATTATTTTCGCTTCTGAATAATCTCCTTGTTTTTACTAGGTAGGTGATCCTATTCCTGCAGTTGAGGTCCAAGAGAATGAGCCTGGAAATAAGGTGGCCATGGATCAGCTTTTCAAAGGAAAGAAAGGCATCCTCTTTGCTGTACCTGGAGCTTTTACTCCTGGCTGCTCTAAGGTGAGTAACTCATTTTATATTGACTCATAAAATGTCGTCATTCATTACCGACGCCAGGAGGTTATGTGATCGCCGGCGTTGGCGTGTGTGCGTGCGTGCGTGCGTGCGTGTCCGCGTGCGTGCGTGTCCGCGTGCGTGCGTGTCCGCGTGCGTGTCTGTGAT
>JAVQKG010038382.1:0-10004 GCA_036025885.1 Hypseleotris bucephala
GAGGAGGGGGAGGAGGAGAGAGGAGGAGAGGGGGAGGAGGGGAAGGATGAGGGGGGTGAGAGGGGGAGAGAGGAGGAGGAGGGGAGGCGGAGGAGGATGAGTGGAGGAGTACGCTTGTGTTTCTAATAGACTTAACGACTTGTATACTTCCCCAGTGAAGTGACAACATGACAGATAACCATAGACTGTATCAAACTAATGGTTCTGAATTCAGTTAAAACGATTCATTTCATAAATTTTTGGAGAAGTATTAAAATATGAACGATCAACAAACCACAATAATCTGTCACTGTCAGAGTGTAATGGGATAGAGTAAAATAACACTTTTATAAATGACTGTTTTCACCATATTTTCTTGTGTGGGTGGGTTAATGGTTAGCAGTTTAGCCTCAGAAGGATCACAATAGGCTAATCTTTTACCTACTGACTAAATGGTATGGGTAGTAGAGATAATATCCAATAATATCACAATAAAAACACTGACAATGAATCGATCGTGGCTGTTTTTTTAACATTGTAATAATCGTTCATTGCAATAATTGTCATTTATTGTCACCTCAATGCTCTTTTGGCAGCCAGCACACCAGTCTTCCATCTACCACTCATCAGCTGCAGTATAAGAGGCCAGGCTCTTCACACACTCTCTGCCAGTTCGTTGTTGCTACTCCAGTTAGTAAAAACGTTGGCTCAACACCATTTTGGAATTTTTGCGATTTGCTCTTTTTTTGGATACTTACATTTTTGTCTCCAGGTTCTACCTGCCGGTCCGCCTGCCCATCCACCCGCCCGTCCACCTACCTGTCTGCCTGCCTGTCCGCCTGCCCATCCACCCACCCGTCCACCTACCTGTCTGCCCGCCCGTCCACCTACCTGTCTGCCTGCCGGTCCGCCTGCCCATCCACCCGCCCATCCACCTACCTGTCTGCCTACCTGTCTGCCTGCCTTTCCGCCTGCCTGTCCGCCTGTTCCTCCGTGGCTCTGCAACTCATCAGTTACTCCTTTATAATAAACAATTGTAAACTTGATCTGCTGTTTTCTGTTCTTTGCGTCTAGAGATAACTGTGACAAATATTCGTGATACACGCATTTGAAGAACAAAAAAAAAAAGTCTTAAAATCTACCTTTTTTACAGAGTTGCACAGCTGGTAGGAGCATCAGAAAGTGTTTATAGTATCACAAAGCATAGTCCAAACAAGATGCAAAACGAATAAAAATGCTTTACATTAAAGTAAAAATAAATTATACCAAGTTTTGACTGATTTTTGGAAAGCTAAAAACACAGGCAGTGCAGAGCATCAAGTGATGTGCTGACTTTAAAAATGCTCTATCTCTATCTATCTTTCTGGGGCCTCTCTAGGACTTCACAGATTAGCATGGTGCTGAAACTAAACCTGCCTTGCCATCTTTCAGCCCTTATAAGGCACAGAGAACAGACCCATCTCCAGAGAGAGATTATGTCCTGGAAAAGTAATGATACAGCAGCTATAGTCCATGGGGATAAACACGATCAACTAAAGAGTAATAATTTTGCGAACTGAACACAACTGTACTCAACAAAGTATGTTTTCGATAAGAGTCCAACCAAATCATTTATGAACCATGAAAGCATTACAGTGACATAGTCCTACCATCCGTCCCTGAATGATTGTCCAAACCCATGGAGGTTGTTGCATCGCTGTTAAGTTGCACAGATGAATCAAGGAAGCAGGCTTCGATGGACAAAAAGGTTTGATAAATGAAGAAGATCCAGGTCAAATCTGAAACATGCAGAGAATTACCCATTATAAATACTCCATAATAATTTTACAAAAGCTACTTTAGTCCATTTTTTTTTTTTTTTTCAATAAAGCCTTTGGCAGCATACAGATCCCATGGGCAACAAGCATTTCTCACTCAATAGAACTTACAAAGCATTCACAGTAGTTTTTCCAAGTAAAATATAACTTCAGCAGGGTATGTAGGCTACTAGCATGCTAGTTTTAACACAAATGACAGCTTCATCACTTAACACAGGTGTACATGGTGCAGCTACATAGTCACAAATCCATCCGCATATTTTTTGTCTAATTTTAGACTCTGTATCAATTTTGCACCTGTAACCACCTTAGCTGCAGCTAAGGTTTTTCTTCCATTTGTCAAGCACATGGTGGAGGCAAAGATAAGAACAAGAGTAGGATGATCACTCTGAACAGATTTTCGCGCACAAAAACAATAAGCGTCTCTGTTAAAGGAGTTACAACGGTTTTATCTACTACCCCCATGTGGTGAAACAGTGTTTAACAGTTAAGGTTTCAGGGAGAAGTTTTAACTAAACTGTCCATAGAGTTCCCAGGCTGAAAACGTGTCAACCTAAAGATGAGGATTTAAATGTAAGACCCTATTGAATCAAAGACTTTGTTGTTGTTTTTGTTATTGTAGTTGTATATTTGATGAGAACATCCATGTTAATATTTATGTTGTGTACATGAGTGCCAATAAAAAGATTGAATTACTGTTATCAATCCCCTTTTTAGATTTTCATAATCCATACTGGGTGCTTTCTTTGGACTAGATACAAATACACACATATTGTTATGAGCCGACACACATAAAAGATGTTAAAATCAAACAGAACAGACATTGCCTGGAGCACTGTTCAGCTGCATCACAGATGTGATGAATATAAAGGACTGACAAAGTGCACAACACACATGCACATAGTAACAAAAGGTGCAGAGGTGAGCTACAAATAAGTGTGACTTACTTTTTTACAATCATATTTGTTGGAACATGCGGACCGATAAAGGACATGGTTATTTAGTAGTATAGTGGTGATATGTGACATTTTCTCTTGTTCAAATCAAATCTTCAGCCACAAAAGAAATGCTTTAATGTACAATATTTTTGAAAACCCAGTGACCTACACACAACTTCACAATGACCTTGCATTACCTGGGCACTATGGACACAGACAGACAAACTGTAGCTGATTATTAGGAGAGACATGACAGCTCTGGCAGAATCAGCGGCTGTATTATTATCATCACAGTTTTCATCCAGGCCAAGACATGAGTAAGACACTAATTGTGTTTTTGTGGAACAGATGTGGTCAGAGAGGACAAGGACCGGACACCAGCCACTGTTGTTCTGAGGTGCCAAACAAACTCAACAAACACATTCTGTTCTGTGTACAAAAATGCTGTACTTACACTTTTAAAAAAGATACAGCCAAAGTACTATGTTCTACATAATTTCATTTCAGTAATTGTGAGATACTGTATATGATTTTGTGGCACAAAAAATAGAACATTTACTG
The DNA here is from genome assembly GCA_036025885.1 of Hypseleotris bucephala. Classification (NCBI taxonomy): domain Eukaryota; kingdom Metazoa; phylum Chordata; class Actinopteri; order Gobiiformes; family Eleotridae; genus Hypseleotris; species Hypseleotris bucephala. The sequence continues at coordinate 3,296 of JAVQKG010038382.1, forward strand.
TATCTCTCTCCAGTTCTGATCAATAAACGTTAAGACATGGCAAAAGTGCATTAGCAGAAATCCACAAATCAACAATTTCTAGCTTCAACATAATTTCAGAAAGCACAAAACCAGCAGAATATTTAAAAAAAAAACATTGGATCTAAAATAATCCAGCTAAAGATGACTTCAAACCTATGCCAATTTTATATGCTAAACTTTTGCATGAATCTTTGCATCGCACAAGCATAATGACTAAAAGGTCCTGTCTGTTTCCCCATTTGAAACCTCAATGAATCCCATCCTCACCAGTGAACAGAGCACACACACCACAGCCTCGGGATGGTTCCACTTGTGTTGAGTCGGTGGAAAATCTCTGAACCACAGAAACATTGGATTGATCAAGTCAGAGGAACTCAACATATTAAGTGATTATTATTTTACAACTGTTAAGATGTTTTAGGTTAACAACCAAACAATCTATCACAGACAAACAAGAAAATAAACTCCTGAAAGTCATCTATGATTGCATTTTAAATAAAGGAAGTTGTGTGTTCAATTCTTTGGTCGGCCAAATATCACATTGTCTGAATGACCATGGACGTACTGTATAGGTGTGTCTCTATATATCTATATCAGCACTGCAATTAAAGATTAAATCAATTTTCAAAAATGCTAAAATTGACTAACTGACCCTGTTCTATATACATAAGAGGTAAGAAGACATAAGAGGTAATCTGTAATATTTATAAATTTACTTCAATCCCTCCCTTGGCCTGAACAGCAACATCAAAACAGAGTTTGTTAGTTATCACTTTGTCTAATAGTGATGTTGCTGTAGAGGCCAAAACTTAACTGCTATTGGTTAGGGTTAGCTTTTTTTAATTTCTTAGTATTATGAAACCTCCAGACTACAGCTTTAACTGGCCACTATTCAGGGTGTACCCCGCATATGGCCCATAGTTGCATGGATAGGTTCCAGTCACCCTCAACCAATTTTGAATTTGAAATATGATGATTTGGAATCAATGCACATTCAGTGACAACAAAGCCATAAGTAGACTTACAGCGGTTTCCTTCACTTTTCTCAATGCTACAGCAAAAACATGTAACCTTGACTCATATAAGCTTGTTTCAGATCTGGTCTTGGCCTGAGCCGCTTGTTTCCACACTGGGTTGTGTGGATCAAAATGGAAACATATTGAACTTTTAGTTGAGTTCCAGTAGTCTTTTAGTTGTGTACTTTCTTCTACACAGTGAGCGCTGCTGATTCACATGGTTGCATAACAAAAGTTGTGAAATCCCAGCCTGCAAAATGCCCATGAACTCCCAAAAAACAATGCAGAAGAATTGTGTTTTTATGTCAGGACAAACTACTAAAAAATATTTACTTAACGAAAATCACAGAGCATCATCTTGTGTAAAAGATTTCAAACATCTGCCAAGGCTGAAGAGGTTTGTTTGTAATATTTTTCTCATATGAAATCAAAGCTTTAGCATCTGTAGACACGACATCAGAAAAACTAAAGGGGAATGTCTGATTTTATCTATGCTTTGTAAACAAGTCACAGTTGTTATGAAAATATACATGTTTTGGTCACAATTCTTTAGCAACATTACAAAAGGAACAAACTTTTCAAAAAGCAAAATCTTGAAGACTTGGTATGAAGGATTAGTCATCTTCCCATGAATGAAGGGTTCTAGAGGTTATTTATACAAACTACAGATGCATTTATAGGGCTTAATTTATTTTTTATTGTCCAAGTAAACTTTCTGAAATCAAAAAGGGTTGCTGTTCCCACTTTGTTCTCATATAAAAATCCAGGAATGGTCTTCTTTGGGTCTGTCTTTTCCAAATATTCACTTAAGCTCTTGGCATACGTGAACTCAAATTCGATCAAAGCAGGGTTTTCACCTTTAACCAAGAATTTATTTTCACATATCATCACTCTGAGTCCCATGCAAATATGCTAGCATGGTCAAAAGCAGATTTACTTGTGTAGCCTTATCAACTTTTATAAAGTTTGCTCTTCAGTGTAAGTGGGGCCAAAGGATTTTTAGAAGTTCACAACAAAACCTTCACATCCACATCTACATCCAAACAACTGCTGCTCCAAGCAAAGGTGTTGACAGTGGACAGAATATGTTTTGCTTTTGTTCATCCTTTTAATTAAAAACTCTAGTGTAGACATAAACACGTCGACCAGGTATCTAAAAGCCCTTTGCAAACCTTTTTTGACACCCTTCCAGATGGCTCTATGTAACTCTAAAGCCATAGTAGATGGACAACAACATTATTGAAGTCTTATGTTTGGCATGTTTCACATTCATTCACAATATAGGGCTATTATGATATTGTATGTGCAAATTCATACACTGGTTTTAAAGTTTCAGCAAAATTGTCCTGTCAAAGATAACAATGTTTTCAGTAGATTGTGTCCATGTGAATAAAGATTGTTTTGATTGTGCTACCAGCCAATATCACCACAGCAATAGGTAATATGTTTTATTGTGTCTAATTGCCAGGGCAACGTTACTAAATTACCTCCATTCATACAATCTCTTTTTCAAACAAAGCATGACATAGGAATTGACATCTAGTCAACAGCCCTCAGCTCAATTCAAGTGTGCATTAAAGGTCTCTTTAGGTAAATGACAGAACCAGGCTCTGAGGCCCAACATGTTCAGTTTTAATTGCCTTTGGCGGCTGAAAATGGCAACAGAGGTTACCACAGTTGCACTCTGCATGGTTCACAATTTGGGAAACCAATTTGATCGAACAGTTCCAAGATAGTAAGTGGACTTGATGCGACCTGGACTACCTCAACAGCATTTCAAGCTATCAGTGACTGAAAAGAAAAACAATTGCATGGAAACAGAGAAAGAGCAAAGGAAATTGATCTCTTTCAGCAACACGTGGTGCAAAAAAAAAAACTGTCTTTTGAGTGTTTTCATTCCTTTCCTTGCACCCGACTCCCTCGTCCTCCGCCCCTTCCACATGGGCCTAACCAATAGAAATATGCACCACAATGTATACAGTAGAGACCAAAGCCTGCATAGCGGCAAAATATCAACCAGGTGAAGATACCATCTTCTTCAACAGTATTCATATCCTCGGTATCCTCTTCTGTCACAGCAACTACCTTCATGTCTTCATAAACATGTTGTGGTATACAAATTTAAACTTCACATGTCCAAATTTCAGTTTCTGAGAACTGAGAAGCACTCTATCCCCATTTATTCTTGACATAGGTTGGGAATAACTACTAGAGCAACTATGGGCCAACATTCTCTGTTTTTCATTAGGCATGCAGAACATGAATTTGACTTCTGATAACACTTGATTGCATATAATTTTGAGCAATGAATAGTGAAAAGACTTTTTAAAAAGCAACTGAGATGATGTAAAAACATTACCAATGCAGTCAAATTCATTATATTTTGTCCAGTGCCCGTCATAACACCTTGAATTCATCTGACTGGTGATTTGCATCTGAGACCATAACATAATATTGGTTTGATCTCGTCATACTCTTTACGTAAGTACCTTAATGTAAAATGGAAACATTAGCTTGTGTTTTCCAACTCTAATTTTAGCTTCGGCATACCTTGTACACAGCCCTGCTCAAAGCACTTATTAAAAACTCCACCTAGAAATGGCTCCCAACATACTTTCCTGACTATGTCTCCACACTACACACTGGCCACTTTATTAGGTAGACCTATTTATCTGCCTATGCGCATTGTATACACTGCATAAAGGCAATATTGTATGTTAAAGACAAACCCACTTAAAACCAAGCACTAGAATGTATGATTTGGCCGAGTTTGCATATATGGTTGTGGTTGACAGTAAAAATGCAACAGCAGCACACCAGTTATTAGTAGAAAGATCTACCTAAAAATGTGGCCATACATTGCTAACTACCATGTGTTTTCTCAACTTGTTTTTTAGTCCTTTGATAAATGAGCTGTCGTAGGTATTTTAGCAAATGACCTTAACCAACATATTTAGTCACGTATTTCCTTCACCAGAACATTTAGTGGTGGAAAAATCAAAGCGCTCGCACCCAATCACCTGGCTTGATGATGTCATGTGCTATAATACGGCTAAATGATTCTGCCAACACTCCGGTGAGGTTGTTTGCCACTGCGTAACATTTTTTGGAGCTTGTGTAGTGACAAGTATGTTTTAAAGGACCCACCCCCACACCCATTTAAAATTGTAAAATTGAAGCAGACCATGCAGGACCAGTGCTGGGCGTGCCTTGTTCGAACAGGCACCTCTTAAGCTGTGCTGCACGTCCACTATAAAGCATTCATGGAGGTTGTTTGTTTATTCGGAGAAGGCTATTTTTGTGTTCAAGATTATCAGATTATTGCCTAAGCTAAAAGGTTTCAACTGCCACTGGTTTGTTGGTCAGTTTGTTGGTGAAAATAAAGGTTGGATTTTGATTTACATTACATTCACTAGCCACTTCATTTGGGACCTGTCATTGTCAGTACAAATTTGCTGAATATAAATATGCTTAGACAATGGACCAGTGAAGACAAAGTTGCTAAAGTTCAAACTGAGCATCAAAAAAAGAGAAAAATAGGAAGTAACTTTGAATGTTTGGTGCTACTTGTATTTTAGAAAATGTTAGAACTTCCACTCTAACCTTTTCTGGGATTTACAGAGAATGATCTGGAGACAAAATATACAATAAGAGGCAGGTCAGTAATGAAAAGAAAAATGATGGAAATGCTAATTCCAGAAGTCAAACACTGCCTCATACGCATTCACAAACCAGGAAGTATGACAATCACAAGCAGCACTAATTATTTTTGCTCAATAACAAGAAAAGAAAAAGCATGCAGTGCAGCTTTAATGTTCGTGTCTATGTGTGTATTGAATAGTCCATAGACCCCTTCACAGATAACATGACTGTCATCTAAGTGATATGGACATTGGCCAGGATTTGACCTTCAACACATGCCCCACACAGCTTAGGACTTGTTTCCTCTGCTTCCTGCCTCTATGTGGCCCTTGTACACTTCCACAGAGTGTGTTTTGTCTGGCCTTTATTTACAGTAGATCTGACCAGCACTGGGCCCTAAAACTGGGCGCCTAATTGGAACAAGGTGTGAGTGTTACATGACCCTTTTCACCATGAATGAGTTAAAATCACACTGGGAGGCATTATGGGGAAACACAGGGAAATGTATAAAGATAAATCCTCAATAGCAGCAAACACAAAGTCACAATAGTTAATAACTGCTCTGAACTACCCATGTTTTACTGAAAGACTTATGTTGCAATGTACTTCTTCTATAGCATATCCTACATATTTAAAGTGTTAAGGTATAAACTATTTCCATAAACCATTATTATTATTAGACCCCTTCTTCATCTGATCATGCATGGCTCAATTAAAAACATTTCCAAATTATTTGCATTTTCAGTGTCACCAAGTCATGTAATCTTTTTGTTTTGGCTGTGTCAGTGGCAATTGAAATACTGTATGGCTACGACAAAATGCAGTACCTCTCTATAATAGTAGGTGAAAGTAAAAACGAGATAAAGATGACATTTTATTCTTGCTTTACACGCATTTGACACAAACATGATTTTTGCTCAGAATTCTAGAGTGTAAGGGGGTATATTGACTCTGACATTTTTTGGAGTGATGTTACTTTGGTTGCAACAAAGAAAGGACAGAAAACCCAAGACAGAAAGTAAATGGTATTAAAAGACATAATCGCTGTACAATTATGAACTATCTGAAAACTCATCAGATAAAAATTGGAAGTAGAACGGGCCTTTAGAGAGAAAAAATGAGTAGTCTATCTTTAATGTCCCAAAATGGTGGGCTCACTGACAATACAGAAAGAGTAGATCCAGATCTGCAGTCTTGAGTCTGACATGTCTCCCTTCTGAAAGTGTGCTTCCTTTGTTGACGGGAAAATCTGGTGATGCGGTTTATTCAGGTCAGCTGGACAAGATCCACCCTGTTTTGGACCACATTGTTTCCTTTTTATTCTTCCAGGCCAGAAGCACCTACTGCAGATTCCTGAACCTCTCTGTTTTATAGGATAACTAAGCAGTTTAGTTAGCTAATTGTAGTGAGTGAGAATCAAATTTGCAATAATATAATGTGTTTTTGGTGAGCTAAAGCCAACTATAAAAGCACTTGGTGTGACCATTAATCTTTGGGATAAAGACAGATCTGCCATACACCATGTCTATAGATCCACCACAGATCTCTAAATGCTAAATGCATAGAAACCATTTTAAAACATGATTTGAACATTGAATTGTACACCATTGCCACCATTAACCACACACCCGTTTTTTAATCTGTCCTTTTTTCCTGGTTGTGTCTGTGTTACTAGTAAGAATCTATAGCTGAAAAACACTCTGGATCACTGGTCAGTTCAGCCTGTGAGCTGGGCTTTACAGTTGCAGCGTGCCTTTTGCCATTTGTTTCCCATGAAGGCCACATGGAAGCATTTAGTTAGCTTAAAGCATATCAGTGCAGGCCAATAACATTTGCTACTTGTTTTAAAAATCTGACCTAATATGTTTTTTAATGTCTGCAATATGTATGTGCATGTGTACTTAAAAGCGCAAGATCTTTAATAGTAAATGCAATCGAACCTTCAAATATGAGCAGGTTTGAATAAACCATAGCAAATTGGAGATAGGCGTATTTCAACGTTTGTGTGATCTCAAGTCTGGTCACTATAA
>JAVQKG010038458.1:0-14113 GCA_036025885.1 Hypseleotris bucephala
CTTCCTGATTTCAATCCACAATACTGTCGCTAACTTCCTGTTTGTTGTACCAAGTTTCATTGCTCTCTGACAAAGTAAGTGTGTCCAGGGTCCCATAGGGGTTAAAAACATGGGGGTGCTATTGAGGAATTGAGGGGCGCTATTGCTCAGTACCTAAAGTTAGACGTTTTTGAAGAAGTGCATGTTGTGGCCAGTGGCCCTCTTTTATTTCTTCTCTGAAACAGTATTTGTGGACTGTTCGCTTTCTACAGTAGATGCCTGTTCTTTAGACTGTCAGCCCACAGTAAAGACCTCCTTAAGCGACTGACAAGGCTAGATTCCAGAGCAGTCTCGTCACTAATGCCCCTATAAAACACCTCCCACTCTCCTGATTGAGTGGGAGCAGAAGCTATTTCAGTGTAACCTTATGTAACCTACCAGGTCAGATTATCACACTGAAATTTCAGCCTTAAATGCCTGGTGTTTCTACAGTGAATTCAAGCTCCAGAAATCAAATTCTTGGTTGGCAAATGTAAAAGTTCTGCCATAAAGCTAGCAAGTGAGCAGCAGCCATATTGAATAAGAATGGTACATGGCTGACCATTAAGGCATCTTTCCACTCAGAAGAAATTGTGTGGTCTAATCAAAGCAATGCTGGCTGATGGAAATTGACCATACATTACAACCTATCCTAGCTAGCAGAGGAGATGTTCTGTCTAGTGTGTAAAGTGTAATACAAGCCTCTGAATGCAAATTGGACCAGTACACCATTACTAAATTCAGAACAGTCTAAAAAACAACCGATTGATGTTGAATGTGTCGTATGTCGTAAATCACCCTTGTCCTTATTTTTGATACTTGGTTTTACATTATGCACCAGATCTGTGCAGAATGTAAAAAGGCTTAAAGGGTAAAGCAAGATATTAGCACCATTAAAGAATCATTCAGTTCTTAACCTGTACAGTACCCTTTTAATTGTGTAATTATGAATGTACTTGTACTGTATACTTAACTAATTGCCTTGATCGAGTGCTTTCAATGTTTGGTATGTTTTCTGTATTTGATGACAGTTGTGTTTACATGACATCTGTGCAGCATCAAATGCAACATGGCCAGGTTTATCCCAGGACACTCCGTCTTAAAAGTCCCACCATTGCAGACTAATTTAACCAAAGGATGATGGATTGTGTTTGCAGGAGTCATGCTTTTGGTTGTGATAAACAACTGGTGCCCTTGAGGATATGCTGTAGACATTCTTGGATGAGGTCCTGGGATGTTTGCACACTTCTCTGATGCTTTTAACTAACTGAACTATAAAATTTAAGAGTTGCTGACGACTGGATTTTGTGCAATAAAATCAATGCATACAGTCAAAAAAGGTGCTTTTACAAACATTTGCAGAAGAAATGAAAATGTCCTGAGGTGTTAGCAAATGGAATGTAAATGGATAATGGTTTATGTTTTTATGGCGCTGTTGTGTTGGACTTGGAGAAAACAAAACAGTGGCCAACCTTTCCTGGCAACTGCCTTTTATTGGTATTCAGTGATAATTAAAACGCCTGACTTATGCAAAAGTTGCATTAGGCTGAAGTAAAGAAGTGTAAATAAAAGGAAATTGATGAAATGTGCCGAGTTTTAGGTGGCGCCATGGAAGCAGAACACGACTTACACACACTGAGATAAATAAAGCCATCATATTTTGGCATGTTTTGACAGGAAATAAAGTGCCTTAGTGACGTGTGAGAGCCAGTAAGATAAATTAGTAAAGTTCACAAAGTAAACACAAGTTAGTCTCAAGGCATTTGTGTTGTTTTGATGTTGAAATATTGCCCATTTGTTTGACAAACATATTTGTTTCACTACCGGTATATGCTATAGCCACAGAAAAGTGTAACCCATTTAGTAATAAAATGTATAGACTTGATTGGCTCAAGCTCTGTCAAATAGTACTATTGCTTAACTGTCTTTGCTCTCCCTCATAGCAATAAGTTACAAGTGTCTGATTGGGCACTCAACAGTAATTGTGTTCTGAATGGCCTCACAAAGCGCAGAGCCAGTTTGTTTAAAGCAAGCTAATCCAAGCATGGAAGCAGGACACTGAAATTGCGGGCCTCCCGAAAGGTGATCTGGCGGCAGACCCATCATCGTCCAAGTCCCAAGTTTACATAAGATAAATAAAATTATGAGGAAGCAAGAAACACTGTTGCTTTTCAGGTGCACTTTACCCACATGGCACATGCCTTTGCTATTGTGCAATAAGATGTTGTTTCGTAGTGCCTACATAAATAGCCAGTTTTTTAAATATAATAATTAAAAAGACAAAAAAGAGATTTACAAACTACATCTGAAATCAAAAAAATAAAATGTAATACAATAAAAAACTTTTGGGGGAAATGCTCTAGCCAATGAGTCATTTAGCACTGTAAACGCTTTTTTAAATTCCTTGATTCATACATTCCTGGATTTTTTAGGTTGCAACAAACCAGTAAACCAACGTCAGCCAAAACATAACAAATTCTTCTCTCATCTTGTCCAACACCTTCTGCTTTGTATTGCATTACCGTTCCCGACAAGAGCAGCTCCACTTGGTCACCACTGGTCAATTAAAGGTGACAGCTGCAAACTGCATGTCTGCACCAGCCCTGAGCTAATCAGCCATGTCTGTGCAAAGATCTCCACATGAATTTCAGATAGCTGTGCTGAGGACTTCCATGGTTCAAACATGCTACAGAACACCTCTGCCTACCCTGGATGCACTTCCAATGCAGGCCAGACTAAATGATGAAAGTGACACATTTCCAGCAAAGATGTTTGTAAAGTTCATTACCTTAAAAAATGTATTTGAGTTTCTACCCTCCTCTGGCTTTACCCTGCTATTTTTATTTCAACCCTGTAACACACATTGAAACACTAAAAATATATCTCTTACATTATCCTTGTTTGCTCTCGATAGGGATTTGTGACAATGTCATTGATCAGGCTACAATTTTATAACAAACTGAAAAAGTTAAGGGCAGCTGATAATACTGGTACATCTTCATTTATATTATGTTGCAATGAATATATGCAAGTGGGGTCAAGTGTATGCTTGGATAAAACTGGATCTAACGGGTCAGCAGTATCTCTTTTGGAAACATGAAGAAAATGTGTTATTGAAAAGCAAAGCAGTACAGTCAGGAAACATTTCAAATGCTACAGTTTCAGATGAAAGCCCACAGTCTGCAAGGTCAAGGGAGGAACAAATGTAGTCAGTGATTAAACATTATTTTTACGATCTTATTAAACTGATTTGCTTCTTTATAGATGGTTTGTTATTGTTATTACTTGATGATGGTGGAATACACTGGCACACAACAAGAAAAAAAGTTGTGGGTTCAATCCTAGGGACATTTCTCTCTTTTTCTACTCTCAAAACACATGCATGTGGTGGGAGAATTATAATGGTTAAGTCTGCCTAAGGCTGAAAGAGGCTCCAAACAATGGATGGCCTGTAATTTGAATGAACTTAATAGGGACACTAAAGTTTCAGTGCTGTGTTGCTCCATCCCCACACCATATTCATTAATGTGTATATTTACAGTAGCCAGACCAACAGGGCAGCTCATGTCCAAGAAGTCCCCTGGAACACTAGTTTTAATGAAGCATGCCCAACCCCCAGTGTCGTACAAGCCGCTGTTTACCCCAATCACTAATTATAATGGAATTCAGATGCTTGATGTTTACAGTAGCCCAAATCAGTGAATGGATTTCTTAATCAAACAGTGCTTAAGGTAAAGTAAGCCATATATATTTCAGTGTTCTCGATTAGGTTTATTATGACTGGTCATTAAGGTCTAAACGCTATTTTGTCTGTCACTCGGGCCAGTAAAACTTTAGTGTAGCAGGCCTGTGTTATGTGCTGTTTTAGTTTGTATTATTCTCTTTTCAACACTGTCTCTTTGCTGTCATTTATGAGAAGATTTTGAGGGACCTCTCTGACTTCCTACACTGATTAGGTTACACCAAGGGGAGTAAGTTAAGATTGTTATCATCCGGTGATCCGTCAGAGCAAAATAGGACATCTTCTATGCACAGGAAATGCATGCATTCCACATGAACTGAATAGTCAAAAAGTCTTAGACTGCTTGTGGACAAGTGGTTTGTCCCATGAATAGCCAACATGAAGGAAAGTGAACAAGTATTGTTTGGACTGCAATCTGTCTTCAAGAGACACAATGGCTCTTTGATTGTCGTCTATGTGGCCCCTAGATTCAAGTTCAATGCCAAGGAATCAATAGGGGCCCGCTTGCCAGAGGTCAAATGAGTGGGAGGGGAAAAGGGAAATGGATGTATTTAAGGGTCAGAGACTTACTTTTGGTTTATGATGATTGTGATAAGCATTATGCAGTGTTAAATGATGTTGTATTTTCAGAATAAAAACGGTCAAAAAAAATCCAAAATGCTTATGGATCATATCAGCATCTTCTATGGCCATCTTGACAGGTACTGACAACTTCAGGACTTTGGTCACACTCAAAATACTGGGCAGTGGTTGTCTTTTGTTGCTATGTGCAAGATCATTTGTGCCTAATGAGATAATTTTAAGTATGATTACTTTATTGTATTTCTATGTGGGTGATTAGAAAAATCTTTTACAACAGTTTAAGTTAGTATATATACCTTAATTATACAATAAAAGAAATGTTCCACAGAATACCTCCTCTTTGTGAATCACAGATAAGAATGTATCTTTCTAAGTATTAGTCGGGCCTGCTTCCTAATACTGTCTGTGTCTGCGATGGCTGGCTTTTTGCCACTGCTCCACAGACAAAAAAACATGTCCATTATACCTTAGACTTTTGTAATGTCTGTCTGTTTACAGGGCCCTCCCAGACAGGGATCTTTCTAATGATATTCATATCAAAGGTGAAAGAGCACTGGTTGGTGCTTCGATAATGGCATGTGAGTTTAAGAATCAGGTATGTGAATGGGTGTGTGTGCATTCTTAAATCAGGCTTAATTATAGTGTCTATGTAACTTCATCTGTGTTTGAGTCACATATAAATGTACATTCTTGTAAAACCTAATTTTGTAAGATGACAGGTGATGTGTTACAAGATGAATTATTGCAGGAAACTATCAATTCAAGAGAAAAGCATATATAAAGTAAATATTATTTCCCCTTGAAGTAATTTTAAAAGCCTAAAATTTGACCACAAAAAATATGCAACGGCAAGAAAAACATATGACTTATGACATATTACCTTTTTTTGTATTGTCAAGTGCTTAAATAATGGGTTAAGTCTCCAATACCGCACTTGGATAAACTGTGGGTCTTGTGGAGAAATGGCTCATTGCAACTAACTGCCAGCTTTAAAGAAGAAATGTAAAACACATGAAACATAAAAGCCTGTATTTTTTGAGAGCTGTGGTGAGGTTACTTGAGGTACACGGTTTCTTAGCCAACTGATGTGGGATCTGTGCTGAACTAACTTCTCTTTGTAGTAGGCCCGGTAATTTAAAAGTTTGAGGTCATGATATAACAAATATACAGTATTAAGTCAAGTAATAATTAGTATCTGGATCATAGTCTAACTAGTTATATTTCATCTGATGTTATTTTATGACAACAAAAGCTTGTTAATAAACACTACACTAATTTTGCAGCACTGATTAATGACTCTTCCCTCATCCTGGCATGATAATTACACTGTGAAAACATAACTTGCGTAGGTGCAAAGTGAGGAGAAAAGCATGCAGCAACCAAGCTAAGTACTGCTTTGAAAATGATTACTTTACTTCTATCATTGTTGTGGATCAGTATTATCATCTTTTTTATGGTGAAAGCTCACTGCCATGGATAACTATCTTCGTTTAGCTCCACCAAGTAACTGAGTAAGTCTGGGATTAGCAAGAAGAGGCAAACAGATATGAGCAGCTTACAACCACTGATAAACAGTTGGGAAGAAGTTTTCTGTCCTTCTAAATCTATACAAATGCACACTACTGTATAGGCTAAGACTTTGGTCACATAACATCTTTTAGAAGTTTCTTTTACTCACTCGCTCTGAGCACACTGATAAAAATATACTAAGCTATTAAATCTGCATTGTGCATGTGTGCTATAGTATTTAATATAACTTGACCCAATTACAATATTATATGGGTGGAGAGTGAACTGAAGCCTCTCTGTGACTCACCCAACAGAGGAATGTGGGGACTGTTAGAGTCACTTCATCAGCCGACACAGACTACACCGTCTGATGTTCATGCAAAGCAGCTCTGTTTATTAGAGTCAACACACCAAACACCGTCTGTTGGAGGCCTACTTCTATGTCAGTGTCAAACTCTATCACATACAACTGCTGCTAATTTTATATGGGCTTCACCCTCCTAAATTCATAAACAAAACACAACCTTTTGAATAAATAGTACTTCCAAGAGAAGCTTTACTGCACCATACTTTTTACTTTTACTTGAGTAATAATATTTTTGAAGTAACAGTCCTCCTACTTTAGTAAAATGTTGAAAATATAGAATAAGAGTACTTTTACCCACCTTTGTTATTCTGTCTGTGTTATATAAGAATAACTTTATGGGGGAAAGGAAATTTTGTTCTGTGTGCCTTCTTCTTTATAATTTAACTTTTTTTGTTTATCTTTTAAAAATATTATAATCAATTTATTTACTTTATTTATTTATTTGCCCGATTACAACAACAACAAAAAAAAAAACATTGCGTTCAAAAAGTTTCTTAGTACTTGAGTAGTTTTTTACCCGGTACTTTTTTACTTGAGTAATTATGTGGATGAGGACTTTTTACTTTTACTAGAGTCATTTTATTTGGAAGTAAGTAACGGTACTCTTACTTACTACTAAATTATTGGCTACTCTACCCACCTCTGTTAAAATGCCACATAATTAAAACACAAGTATAGTTTTTAAAGCCCTCAAATTCACATCAATTGAATTAGTCTGGTAGATGTGTAAGAATTCCAGTTTGCAACCTGGTGATCAAAACACAATCTTATACATTTAAATTATAAAAATTATAAAATATACTAAAAATCCATAAATAATGTGTCAGTTCTAGTTTGACAGAGGCAGAAGGTAAGATCACAGGTGACAGGTGAGGTGGCATTAGGATCTCAGGGGCCTCTTGGATCAGAGAGATAATAAGTTTGTAATCCTAACATCAAAGACACACATTCTTATGAGCAGAGCTTCCTGCAGACACTGTCCATCCTTCTACATCAGACTACACCTGTTTGTCACAACCTAAAAACCTACACATTCTTTAGCATGCCTGATTGAAAATGTTTTCTGCCCATTTGAAACATGAGAGGCCATGCATGAAAAAATAAATAGTTTGAACTCTTGCTTAAGTGCAATGCAGATTACGCAACACAGAAATACACACTGGACATATTAAACTAAAAGTAGATGGCAAATAGAGAAAGATGCCTTGTCATGTAAATCGTGATACTATGTCCACTGTGTGTGCTACTACACTGTATTTGCTTAGCCATAAATTAAATGATGATGCTTAACTATATGTGTTTATTTATAGTGTGATTTTGGTTATTTTGAGCCCCCTGCCTTTCCTGACTTAAGGAAACCACAGGAACTGGAAACATTCAAATCTATGCAAATAAGCAATGATAACGACTGTTAAGTACACAAAGATTACATGCTTTAACATCTCTGTAGGAAAATACTTATGTACTGCTGATGTGAGCTAATACGCATCAGCTGTGTGGAACTTTAATAATTATTAGCTTTAGAAGCTTTAGGAAACATTAAATATTATGGTTTATGACCAGCAGGTTTTTGCAAAGACAAATAATGACAGTGAAGGCAAAGCAGTTACTGATCTACTGACTGATAATTTATGTAGCAGGATCACTTAATATGAGAGGATGACTCATGCTTGACTTGTACTCTTCTCACTGAACAATGGCTATTTTATGGAAGAATGCAGTTAAATATGCATTTAAACAAACAATTCAAAACACAGAGGTCCTTGTAGCAAGCTAACTGCACAGTAGCAAATCCTATCTGATGCCTGAAAACAAAAGGTTTTAAGAGATGTGAGAGTAAATGTGCACACCCAACTGTACCTATGTCAATTCCATTCACAATGATGTTTTTTTTCTTCTCGTCTATAACCCTCACCCTCACTTCAGAACTGTTTTCACTCTCAGCTGCTACAGTAAAAAAAGGATCTAATTCTGCAAACAACAACTGATTACAAGGATGCCACAGTATCAGAAAACACTTTCACTCTATCTTTTTTATTTGCAAAAAAAAAAAAACTATTTTGGTATTTGCATTCTCCAGCATTTAGAGTTACACTAATTATTGAAATAAAAGCCGGTGAATGGAGCCAATGGAGGAGTTTAATATAGTTTTTTTTATTATTGTTATTATTTAATTGTTTTGTAAGGTTGTATGCCTGTTTGTATGACCTTTGGTAAGCACCTGTCACTAAAACAGTAGTAAAAAGCCACACAACAGTCAGAAAACACCTGTCGCAAAATTGAAGCCAGCTGAGACTATGTTGTTTTCAGTTGCATAACTTCACATCACAAATTATATGGGCAAAACTATGGCGATATTATGGAATAACGCTCGTCCGCCTCCGCAGATTGGCCGTGTGAACGCGATACCACAAAAACGAATTGCCGGATCACTTTCAAACTTTGCAGACACTTAGATATAGTAAAGACGCCGAACTGGATTGATTTGGGTATTTCTGTGATGAATATTAATTAAGTAATTTATTAATTAAGGAATAAATTTGTGAATGCAATAACTCTTTTTTTTTTGCCCCATATTCTTCAAACTTTCTGGACAGTTACATATGATGAAGACGCTGAACTAGATTGAGTTTGCTACTTCTGCGATCAATTATAATTGATTAATTAACAAATTAATGATTTTGAGCGTTTTATTGGAACCATTAATCCTAGTGAACATTAACCAAATCTCATGAAATTTGGCACAATGATCCGGGCTACGGTCTATTTAATGGACATATGCAAACTAGACCCACGCTGTCGTAAACAACAGCAAATGTATATCGGCGAAACACCTAATGAGTCTGCGTCAACTACTATAAAACCGACGGCCTTCTTGATCGGAGAAGGTGGTGGAAGCGTGGCTGCCATTCTGCGCCTATGGCCCCTTCTGACCACCACAGTCATGCAGGCACACTAACACACTCATTCACAGGCAAGGTGGGTTGAGTGTCTTGATTTGTCTGGATGTTTATGAAGGATTTCACTAAAACTACATTCTTCAGTCAGTTCCTAGATGGCGCTGTTGAGGTAACTGGCATCATATTGTTCGGGTGTGTACGGTGGTGGAGGGTGATTGTTTCTGGTTTGACCCTAACCGGGCAAAGTATGTGCAAGTTAGAGGCTGTCAAATATCCCCGACTCCCCAGATTCAATCAAATATGTCCGACTTCCTGTTTGTTGTAGGCCTGAGCCATAATATTATTTTGTTTCAGCACAATGTGGACAATCACTGTACCAAGCTTCATAGCTCTCTGACAAATTAAATGTATCCAGAGTCCCATAGGGGTCCAAAACATGTGGAGCTATTGAGGCATTCTTCATTCGACCGTGATAATTTGCATATGTCCATTGAATAGAACCTAGCCCAGGTTCACTGTGCCAAACTTCATGAGATTTGGTTAATGTTCACTAGGATTAATGGCTCCAATAAAATGCTCAAAATCATTAATTTGTTAATTAATCAATTATTGTTTATCGCAGAAGTACCAAACCAAGGGGCCGTAGGCGCAGAATGGCAGCCATGCTTCCACCACCTTCTCCGATCAAGAAGGCCGTCGGTGTTATAGCAGTTGTTGCCGACGCATGGTGCGTTTCGCCAATATACATTTGCTGTCGTTTACGACAGCCTGGGTCTAGTTCACATTGTAAATGATCTAGATTTTGCTTGCTTTTAACACTCATTTTTAAGTACTTAGTTTAGTCCACCTTTTCCTCTCCGTCTCATGTTGTGACCTATGACATGATCGTATCTATAGAGATGAAGCCAGCGGCCGATGAAGTCTCCGAAATCAGGGTTTGGTGGGAGACAGTGAGGAAGTTGGGGGGCGGGGTGGGTTCATGAAGGGAGAAAAGATTGATTTATAGGAGCAGAGAAGAGGGATGTGCAGCAGGGGGAGGGTGGTAGGATGAAGCAGAAAGAGTGTGAGAGACATAGAGAGAGGTGGTGAGCTAGGGTCAAGGTTGTAATTGATGGGGGACCTGGCCTACGCCCCCTTCCTCACAGTGGTCAGGGAGCATGGCAGTACCAATACTGGCCAGCCCTCCCCATCTGTTTGTGTTATCAACTCATCACAACTGTACCTCTCCCACACACTGTTGGTTTTTCAATTGTTGTTTTACACTTTATTTGTTCTTTTTTATGTAGTTCTGCATTTTTTTTTTATGGGATTACAGATGCCTGGAGCCCATAGCAACTATGGGCCTTAGGTGGGGTACACCTTCACTATATAGTTCTAGGACTGACACACACATAATAACATAAGCATTTACTCTCACATTGATTTACTAGGGGCAACTGTATAATCTGACTTTTTCTACACATCTCCTCTCACTCCTTTAATCACTCAATTATAATTACTAAATCTAAATCATTGAAAATACCATTAAGAACCCTTCGATTTTACAGACATCTTTCTTATCTGTTTTTCACTATCTTTCATCCACTTTTGTTTAATGTTTGTTGGCACTTTCTCTCATCTAGCCACACTCCACAACATGCTGCCGTTGCATTTGTTGTCTCAGTTGGTCTGACACAGGCAGAACTTGTATGTCTCATCTACAGTGTATTGTTTTGTGCATTAGTGTTTGAGTATGTATTATTGGCAGAACTAACTGTCATGGCACACGCTGCATATTCCTACATGACCAACAGGAAATATGACACTTGTTCACCACTTCAGGGGAATTGTCAGAAGATATTTATTTTGGATTAAATAAAAAACTGTAATTAAGCATTTATGATTGTAGATAGCTAAGCAGAATGGCCACAGCCACAAACACATCCACATAGTATTTACACAGCAGCAACAAAGATTGGTTTCTCTCTCTGTAAACATAAATCATCCTTACAAATCTTCCTTACAAATCTATATATTTTTGCACTCAATGCTGCTCTCTCTTAGTTAATTATTTTTACTCGTAAAACGTAAATGAGGAAAAGGATCAAAGTTACAGTGAATAAGATGCTGAATATATTACATTGTACACTGATGTATGCATTAGCCGCACCCATTTACAGTAGAGGCACCTACTTGTTTGGCTTCAGGCAGAGGCCATTGTAACAGCAGAAGATGATAATGGTAAGTGGCTAGATCAGTTAGCATCAGCATTAACTGAGGGTGTCAGGGGGTAGCTCACAGGAGAAAGGTGAAGATAAAGTGGGAACGGTGGAGTGGGCTGGAAATGTGGTGTAATACACAAAGTGTGTGTGTGGACGGTGCAGTTTACCCCTTAGGCCAAGATCTGCCTCAAATTAGCTTTGTCGCCCTGGGAGACAGCAAGGGTGAGATGAAGTGTAAGTTCATGTGTGTGATGGAGAGAGAAGAGAACAAGAGGCCAGAGGGTCAGTAATCCAGTAAACCAACAGTTTCTTTGCATGTGCTGTTAACCACACTTACACACAATCACTATAGCAAAAACAAGTACATAAGCAGGTGGCCCGCTGAAGGAAGGAGCAAACAGGGGAAACCCACCCACCAATATGTAGCAGTTAATTTCTGGAGCGAGGCAATTAAAAGCCTGACTGTATTATGAGAACTTACCCTCTGGCTATAGCTGCCTGTCCATTTTTAATGAGGTCATAATGATGCGTCAGCTGAAGACTGAAAGGTCAGTGGGGTGGGGCTTAAATCTACCCATAACAAGAGGAGTGTTTTCAGGTTTTGAAAAAAGCATCGTAGTGTTTGGGAATATGTATATATACTGAGATAAATCTATATCAGAGCTTATACATTAAGAGTAGCTAAAATACTAATGAACACAATTCACAAAACACACAAAACCTGAATTTGAACATGAAAGGCTTTGGCAGAAGCTCTCTTTCCACTAGCCAACTGTATTCAGTATGCTTGTATTCTGTACATATGGTCATATTGACAGAATTTGCTCCCACACAACATTGCCGCTTTGATGATGGCACATTTCAGGAATTGTAGTTAAACAGACAGAATGTGCTGAGCCCAAAAACAAAGCTTTCTCTATAAATAAATCTCTATAATGTGTAAAAGACCAGCTGGATTCAGATGCCACATGACTAGAGACACAATTCACAGACTGCAAATATAAACCCTGGCACACTGCCCCACACATGCACAGATCCTCACATGCACGCTCCACAAATGCACGCAGCAGGAGTCTTTGCCAACTTTGGCCGTGCTCCCCACGGCCTCTAAGACCTAATGAGTGAGACCGTGTGGAAGGCCCTGGTCTGTGGGATTAAACAGCTGAGTGTGTGTGTGCGTGTGTGTTTGAGTGTATGGAGGTTTGTGTCACAACTCTGCTCAGTGACCCTGTCCTGCGGCTATTGGATCTCACTGCTTTAAAGCACTTGTACACATCGCAATAGGCTCCCCCTAACATGCAATAGATATGAACTCAATAAGTAAAAATGTAAAAGTGTGAGCAAGAAAGAATCTACAAAATGGAAAGACAATGTAGTATAGAAGAGGGGGAGTCAGATGACTATGGCGTCTGGTGTTTCCCCTTGGGAAACTTGTAGCTAAATTTGTAGTGTCTGTCCTGAGTACGAGAGAGTGAGAGTGTTTCTGTGAGTGGCATCTGGTTGCATCTCGGCAGAAAGAAGCGATAATGGACACACTGTGATGGGAGATCCAAGTGGCCCGTTTTGCCCTACATGCTCATGCTGTGTTTCTAGAGAAAAGAGAGAAACATTTCTTATAGATTGAATAATGAAACATTGGGTATAGGTTCATATAGATAAACAATTGTATGTGTACTGTAGAAGAGCCTGAGAAAAGGCTTAATTTTCAAAAGATGCTACTGCACAAACACACATTCACACAGCAGTGACAGCCACCTGCTCACTGCCCAAGGCAATGCTGCTCTGATCTGTTCTGGTAAACTAATGTCACTGCATGACACTACACCTTCTTTTATACCTCACTTCAACTCCTTGTCTATTTCTACAGTTTTATTTGTTTGTTTGTTTATATTACCCTGTGCTTTTTAAAATGCTACACTGCATCAAAAATATGTCTTTATTTATGTGGTACACAAAGATTGTGTATTATTGAAAAGTTGTCAGCATTCAAGCTCATTTATAATAAAACAACGTTTTCTTCATTTTAGTTCCACTATCGTCTTTTATCAAATCCTGTCCTTCCTTGCATTTCATTTAAGCTCAATCCATTTTTATTTGTGCTCCCACTTTCCACTGTATTCCTTACTGCTGCATGTGCCCTCCCTCAATCTGTCTCTCCCTTATCATATCTATTGGTCCATCTGAAATCAATCCATTTGTTGTCTTTTCTCTTCTACAATTTTTCTCTTTTCCACTCTCCTTCTCCAATCGCTCTATATCTGCTTCACTCCGCTCATGTGTTGTTCATCGCTTTCCCCCCTTTTCAAAGCACATAGGTGTCAAAGACATTTTGCTTGCAATCCCTCAATAGCTCAAGCACACATACACACAGTGACGCCAATGCAGTGTAAAATCTATGCTGATGTGATCAGGGGAGATGGCCATATTGACAGACAGTGAAATTCCCACGATAGGAATGTTTCACCTTCATCACTGTCGGTGCACTCTGAATAGTGGGCACATTTTGGCAGGTTATAACTAGGCATATGTAAGCTCGCAAGTGGTGGTAGGGTAGAACCTTATCCTGCAAATTGATTATACAATATCACTAAATACAATATCCTCAAAAATGAGGAGTAACTGCCAAAATGTACATAAATCTGGTTAAAGTCAGTCTTGTTATTATTGCAACAGTCAATATAGTTATTGCATATTACTTTTTTATATCATGCAGTCCTGCCTTATTTTATCTCTTCAAAAACTCTATTAAGCTACCAGTAAACAGTAGCTTCATGTTATTTTATAATTATTTTTT